>JAIVFH010000122.1:0-92190 GCA_025765595.1 Obelidium mucronatum | reverse complement strand
TTTATTCGTTTGAAATGGCGCATCGCGTCAGCATGGATGGGAGTCTATAGAATCTGAGAAACCGTATGAGAAAGCAATAGACAAAGTTGGGGTTGTTGTGGGTATTAATTCAAAGGGTATCTATTTGATGGCTTTTAATAACAGCAAAAAAAAAAGCCGGTCGAGATTGATACACACTGACCGCAGATATGAGGTCCAAAAACGCAACGTACTTGATCCAATACATCATCCATTCATCTAAATCCGGTCTCATTGCTCTCGTATTCTCGGAAGCTGCATAATGGGCTTGACTCTGCTTGTGGCTGAGGACAAACGAACGAAACTGCCGAATCAAAGACGAAAACGGCCGAAATACTTCACAAAAAAAAGTCAGTTTTAAAGTTGAAATGGCCTGCGTATTGCATAATATTTTGATTCCCTTCAGCAGACTACTCACCCAATTGATATAGCCGATATCATATTTGCTTCTACTTCTTCCTGAAAGGCGATTATGAAAGGAATCGCCCAAAGGATGGCGATGAATACAACTATGGGTTCGAAAGTATTTCAGTACAGATATTATGGGGCGCTAATCGTCCATACTTGACATTCCGAAATCCCACAAAGTGCTGATGAAACAAGACTTGGGGTGGATTCCATTTTGTCGGAACGAAATACCATCAAAGTCACTTTGATCAAACTGATCCAGAGTCAGAATCCGGCCCTTCCCATCAAAAGCGGGGTATCAAGAAATAAAAGAAAATCCTGTCGTATTGCGTGAAGTGTTCATACATTTCTTGCTCGTGTTTTGCCATATTCTCGTTCTCAATTGCAGTCATTGTTTCCGTTTGGTGGACATCGTCATTCGATGAAATACCAACGGAAACAGCGCTCGCTCTTCCCACAGCCGCGGTTTGTACTATTGAAATATTGGTACTGGGATGTGTTACATCTTTTGAGCTTGCAACAACAGTCGGCAATATCCTTGAAGGGTCCAGCAAAAGAGAATGAGATGCTCTTCTCTTTCCGAGTGTACCTCCCGGTGAAGAGTCCGACACAATAATCGTGTTCGTAGCATTATTATCTTCTGCCGTCTTTTTCACTGAATTCACAGACCCAAACGAGCGAACGCGAACAATTGGAAGCACCTCACTTGGACTTTTCCGCATGGATTGCCGCGACGTATTTATTTGCTGATTCGAAGAAATGCGGGATTGTACTGACTCCCGGTTCGGCCCTTCCCTCACGGACGATCGTCGCGTAACAGAATCTTCAGGAGACCTCAACTTTCTCAATGAAAACGTCCCCGTACTCGCCATACTGGTATTCATAATTTTAAAAATCGAGGATGGCTTTGCGTCTCCTCCTCCCTTGGCTTTCATTGCTTGCCGCTTCCGAGCCAATTTATAATGGACTGCATTTTGTGGCACTTGTTTGCTGGCTGACGTTGCGTAATCTGCCTCATCCCACCGTACGCCCATATCCAAATAAGTTGATATGTCGCTTGGATCATCAGTGGGCACAATCATGGGCTCGTTCGATGCTTCTTCTTGACCAAACATGCTCGTGTTGGATTTTCTCGCCACGATTGGAGCGGTGGATGGGGCTACGACTGAGACACCGGTAAATGACTTTCTGTTCAAAGATTTGAGAAACATAGAGCTGCGATGGGCTGCCGGGTTGGGGGTTGCTGGGACATTGAGAGGCAATGGGCCGCCAAACGCCTCACTGCGAAGAAGGGCAATCAACGCGTCCGTCCGACGTATAATATCAGCCCTCATATCTAAAATATCCGAGAGTAGTGCTTTTTGCACATCAGAAGGGTTTACAAGTTGTTGTGGCATCCAGCACTGGTACACGTTTTTTTAAAATCAGACAATTCTTTTCTGTCAAGATTTTTTATTTCTACTCCTTTGCTTTATTATACAAATCGGTAGATAACGGTTGGCATTGCTGCTTTTTCCAAATAAAACAAAGGGGTACAACCCATTTATGGATGATTAAAATTGATATCAAGTCAGAGCCAGTTTATTCTGAAACTTTACTTTTCAGGATGTAAGATACTTTTCAGCTGATGGTTAATCATGCGTTCGCGTTCCAGCGCGAGCTTATTGATTCGTAGCTGCATATCTGGAAACTCTGATATGATGGTGTGGAAATCCTGAAATGTTAAGCGATACATTACAGTTGGCATAGCTGCTTGTGCCGAAGCTGTTCGAAGAACTCTGGAGATCAGCGCCACTTCTAAAGAAAGGGAAGGAGTTACTATCGCATAGCAAACCACGTGAAGGTTCACCTCCGATGTATGCACCATCATAAAGGGACACAACTTTATGCCCATTTCTAAACGACGATATGAGAAACTATTGCAGAATCGGTGGATAAGTTGCTCACACAAATACGTGGACCTTTCCCGACAAAATAAAGAACATTTCACTTCCAGAGTCCCCTTGAATGGTAATCAAATCACCCGGAATAAAATAGCGTGCGCGCAATACCGTCGCGATCCTATTGTAGAAAATCTCATCGCGTCCATCTTGCTGGCTTCTCCTCAAAAATGGAACCTTCTCAATCAAGCTTCTCGTATTTTGATGCAATATTTCCTGTAAAAAGCAACCCCTTCAAAATAAATATTGATGCTGTTGGCGAGTGTGTTTTTTATGGTTACCGTTCGCAACGACTCATTCATATCAGCCAACAAATTCTCTTCCTCAAAATACTTTCCGCGATATTTGGTTTCATAATAACTTATCAGCTTCTCCTTTGTCTCCTCGCTCAGATTCTTGAACTTGACGTAGTCAACCAACTCCTCCATCTTTTGATTGTACAGTCTACCAGACGAGTCTATCGACATTGCCGCTGAAGAAATAGATCCAATAAATATAGCATACTGTTTGTTGATTTTTTTTTTGGATGTTAATAACTCATTTTGTTTCGTTGAAAAACAAACCAGAACAGCTCCACAAACAATAAATACGATAGCAGCAAGCTGTTCGGCTGGAGTTTGTGGCCTAAATATAGGGATTACTTTTTTAGTTGCTAAGTACTTGGTATGGAGGCATCTTTGTTCATACTTGAATGACATTGGAAAAAGATTCCCCACGGCCTGGAAATTACACAGTTTTAAGGAGAAACAGTCCTTGACAAAAAATGTAGCGAAATCAAATTACCTGAAAGATTGTCCAAATATAAGTGTCCACCAAGTTTGCGGTATTCGCTTCAAACCAAACCGCACTCCATCCAATGAACCCTGTACTCTTCCCAATCAAATACATAAAGCAAGCATTCACATGTATAAAGTAAAAGATAACAATCGCGATTGGTATCACTGTGGATATTCCCATCCCCATTTTCCCCTCCAGTTTGGTTCTACATCGTTTAAAAATGGCGCAACGGGACATCATCGACGGTAATCGATACATGCGCAGTAAATGAAGAAGTGATAGCCATTTAGCTTCTGGAATTTTTTCTAGGATTATTTCAAAAGGTATCTAAAGGAATTTTCTCGAATCAACACCCATGTCAACCAAGTATGATGTGAACTCAACGATAGAAAGAGCGTCAATAAAAAGCTGATGTTTTAGCCACGAAAATATCCATTGACTGATATTCGGTCGCATTGATTCGTACTCTCTGAAGCTACAAATTTTGTTTATGAGTGCCTGCGGTTGTGGTGTGACGAATGTTATCAACGAATCAACAGAGAAAATGAGCGCAACTCTGGGGAAAGAAGCATAAGATTCGTGGACACACTGAAACGAAATATTTGACATACGGAATAAAAATGGAGTGAGGGATATTTTCCTCATAGCCAATGTAGAATGGAACGAGCCACAAAACTGCCGAATAGAATACTAATACAAAATATGGTTTGCGATCATATCCAGCTCTTGTTATCAACTTACTGGACATGATAAAGTCCCATACCGTAGAAAATACGGACTTTGGGTGCAACCCATTTTCCTTGAAGGTAATGTCATCAAAGTCGGACTGGTCAAACTGATCCAACGTCAAAATTCCGCCCTTATTATCAAAAGCCGGAACCAAAAAGTAAAAAAGAATCCGATTATATCCGCCACTGGTGGTGTCTGGTGGCTCACTTCCAGTATCACCCGTTGAATTCATTACAATATGGTGATCTGAAGTTCCAGCAGCTTTCGTTTGCCCATTTTCAGCATCTTTTATGGGAACTCTGGATATACTGACACCGCTTGACTGAGTCTCACCACCAGCAAGAGAGCGACTCGCCATTCCCACACTTGAATAACTCGTTCCCTCAAGCGTATTCTTGCTGCTGATTGTCTGCAGCTGTCGAAGCTGAGTCTTTATTTTCAATGTGGTAGGCAACTTTTGTTGGTTGATTTGTTGAGATTCCTGTTGGTCTCTGGGGAGATCTGATAGAAAGGCATCATCAGTGATCTTCAGAGCTGATGCGTCCAAGGCATCGGCCGACGATGATTCTTTGATCTTATTCACATCCGAGCTTCTTCCCAAACTCCCTGACGCCATAATACTCGATGTCAGAACACTGGATCGCTTTTCTTGAAGATTGCTTGGAAAATCTTCTTTTTTAGCGGCATTGACGGCACTCGAAGCAGGTCTAGCACCAACGCTGGACCTGATAGATGATTGTACTTTGGCAGGCTGGTTTGTTGCATTTGAAGCAACAGTACGCGATCGGCTGAGTGAACTGGGATTTCTTATTCTGCTGTTACTTCTGCTCATTTTTGTCGCGCTTCTTCCTGGAAGCTGTAATTTTCCGTTGCTGGCTTGCAGATTCAATCCACTTGCAAGAGACCCCTCCCTTGTTTCGGGCTCTACAAAATATTTTCTTTTCAGACGATGATAGTTGGGAAAATCATGGTCTGCTTCTTACTTCTTAAGATAGGAATGGGCTGCTCTATTGCGTTGAATGAATTCATAATGCTAAAAATTGATCCTCTTCGAGGCCCGTTACTTGTCCGCGTGGAAGGAGCCATGCTTCCTGAAGTGGGGCTCCGTCGAATATCAACCTTATGCCTGAAAATACTTGGTGCGATAGACTTGTTGATGTCAATATCAGCCGTGTAATCCGATTCGTCCCACCGAATACCAAGATCAAGGTGCGAGTCAGGAATATTTTGCTGGTGCTGTAGCTGAAGCTGCTGATTCAAAGCGGTGACCGAAGATAGTTCTGCTCCAAATGACTGAGGGGAATAGTGCTTCGATGATGGGTTGGACGACGCGATTCCTCCTCTGTCGTAGGTGCTAATCAGAGCCAATAACGCGTCGGTTCGCCTGAGAATATCGGCTTTCATATCCATAATGTCGGATACAAGGATCCGATGGAGATCCGAAGGCGTCAGCATGTGGGCCATTCAATACGGGGGATTGTCGTAAAAAAAAATGGCAAAAAGGGAGGAAAACTCCCATATTAATAAAAAAAGAGACATATAGGTAAATCAGTGAATTAATGGAGAAGGTGGTATTTTCTTGGTATCATTCCTTAACCGTGACCGCTTCAACAATTTTATCATAGTCTGCCACATCCAACATATCGTTGAAGTCTGCAGCGGTCACAGTCTTTTCTAGAGTAACTTCTCCAAAAGCTTCTACGATGCGAACTTCAACGAATCCCAGCTTTTGGGTAAACAGTGCCCTTGACGCCTCATTCTTGAGTGAAATCTTGGCAACAAAGGTGTGAATAGACGGAACATGCTGCATAGCGTATTTCATAATGAGTTGAAGCGCTTCCAGGCCCACGCCTTTTCTTCTCATTGATGGTTCTGGCCTTTTCCTTTCAGTTTGAACTGGCTTCAAGTGTTGAGAACTCACCAGCAATCATTACTTCGATTTCTGGCTTTCCCAGCGGATCTTCAAAGTCAGTGAAATACAGGTTAACGTCTCCAACCATACCAGCCTTGAGGATGTCGACTTCAGAGGCAGGCGAAGAGTTCTTAGCGCCGTCCATCCCAGGACTCAGAACGATAAATGTAAGCTTTGTTTCATCAACGGCCCAAGATTTCTGCATTTCGTACTCTTCTTCGATTGACAGCGGCTCTGAAGCTGTCATTTCTGAGATGGGCTTTTCAACTTTTCAACCTCCTTACACTTGTATGACGGTCGTAACATACCAAGCAGGAACGGGTCCATCATCCACTTGTGATAAGTTTCTACATGGTGTGCCTTGTAAGGAACAAGGATTGCCGATGCTCCCCGAACGATGTGATTTGAGTTGACTTTCATGGCGGTGATTTTTTTGTGCCAACTTCAGAGCAAGCAACACAGACAGTATAAGACAGTCTTCTTCCGAGTCCTTCGTAAACACCAGACGAAAAAAATATGAAAAGGAGGGAACCGAACGGAACATGAATTTTTTTTTCATGTGGGTTAGCCAAATAGAATCCGAGCCATGAGGTTATCTGAGTTGTTATCTTTTGCCAAAAGGTTGAAGCTATTTGTAAGCTTAGATGACAAAACTCGGAGCACATGGGGGTTGGTCCACAAATAACTCTGAATTTTTTCATGAATCTGAAATTATTTTCCAAGTGGAGCATAACTGCATCTAACAATTAGCAGCGCATCGCTCTACAGCTTGAATGTAAGAAGCGTGAACGGAGCCTGGTGTATTCTCTCGCTGCCGTCTAACGCCACATCCTTAGCACCAGAACCAAATACCCATCCAGCACCGCAACGAACATTATGCTTACGGTCTCGGCCTTGCTTCCCCAGACAGCCACTGCCACGCAATTGCACATCTTGGATTCGCCGCAAAGAACGCCCGCACCAGCGACGCTCGACTTGCCAAGCTTGTTGGGTTCAGCCATTCCTCCCACAGAGGCAAGTGTCAGAGCACATGGGTCCGAGCTTGGAAGCAACCAGCCCACTGCCACTGCCACTGCCACTGCCCCTTCGGAGCTAGCCCTAGCGTGCAAGGAACTTACTCCATTTGAGTCCTGGTTTGGCTTCGTGAAAGACAAGCGTGATGCCCAACTGCTCGTTGAAGCTTGTTTGGCAGGCGTGATTCGACCCCTGCGAGTCGTGCCAGCCAATGCATCGCTGCGAAGCGGCTCAGTTATTGTATTCATGGAGTCTTCAGCAAATACCCAACTGTCTCGATGGCGAGGTACTTTCTTGATAGTTTCTGGTTTCCCGTTTCTAATCATTCTTCCTGAAGATGGCGAATCATGGTCACCGTCGCGCATCCACGGCTCCTTTCTTCTTTATCGAGAAGTTGAGTCTACAAAAGGAAAAAAGCAATCAAGTTCTGATATTCCTCAAGCCACCGAACGCTGCCGTTTCGCAACAACATCATACAGACCCAACACCCGTCAAGTACAGCATGGCTTTGCCAAACGGACCATCACAATTGTTGGAAGCGACAACTGCAAGTACAGAGTCATCTCTTGCTTTTATCCACAGGATGTGGAACACTTTTATGATGACGCCGACATAATCCCACCTCCTTCTCCAGCACATAGTGCTGGATACATGCGTCGCAAATTAAAACTTGGGGAAACCTTGAGAACTCCTTCAGGTAGTGGTTTCGAAAAGTTTGCCACTGATCTCAAGATACCGTCATTGCTGGCCAACAACAGTGAGCTTAATTCGAAATCAAAGAAACGTACTTTGGACGTACCTTCAGATACCAATCAATCAAAAAGTCCTTGCCCTAGCCCGCTCTCTAAATCTGTTGCATCACCTACCCCTGAATTAATATCACCTCCAGCACCTCAAAACTGTTGTAACTGTGGGGGTCTTCGGAACTTGAGTCCATGGGATTACTACTCAGTAAGTCCTGAATGGACAGAATCAATTATTACTTTGAGCCCTCTGAAGAAGATTAGACTCTAGTTACTTTTTATTTAATGCAGGAATATATAATACTTGAAGTTTTTAATGGTGCAGTGAAAATGATGCATTTGAGAAAAAAAAACCTTTTTTAAAAAAATTTGGATGCAAGGTGGTGATTAAAACGACTTGGTACAGCCTGCTGGCAAGTCCTGATTAGCAGTGAATTGTCCAGAGCCTGGGTCACCAGCAGATACAGCGTTCACACCAAGCCCACGTTTCGCCATCCCGTTCGCAATCGCACATGCGTATTTTCCCTTGAACATGGCGGCCTCAGCAGCAATAATCGCGTTTTTAGCTTGAATGAATGTGGGGTTGCAAGGCTGCATCTTCATTCCAGCTATCAAAAGAAGCATCAAGTCAGTGTTTCCAGTGTTGGTGCACGCACTCGATACGATCTTGGATGACGGAGTCTTGCCAGAAACATCAATCATGTTCCACATGACCTCACTATAGATAAAGAAAACATCAACAAATTACGTATGAGAAATTCAAGTAAAAGAAAAACTCAACTGTAACATCGCAGTCCACACTTCTCCAATGTTATGAACTTCATTAAGTTTGTTCAAACTTGCAAATGTCAGTGGATTTGTCGCCAGGTTGGTCGAGAAGGGAAAATTCCTGACTCCCGCTGCGTTGTTCAGAACATATCCTCCAGTGATTAAGTCTGTTGCACGAGTTGCGTCATCCGGGAGAGAGACCATCAACGCGAAAGTATCACTCCAGCCTTCACCCATTCCGCCAGCTTCCAATGTTTGAAGACAGTTGGCGTTGGCTGGGCCACCAGTAAGTCTGTTTGAAAGCCCATGCGTCATTTCATGCGCCTTTATAGATTGAAAATAAACGAAGGTCAATAACCAAAATACTGAAAAAGTGGTCAAGAATGGTAACCCACCACAACATCATTCTCAAGTGATCCGTCTCGATTCGGAGTCGTGGTCGTGAAAGTAAACATTCTCATAATTCCAACTTGACCATCTGGAGGACTTGCGAAATTCGCATTGTTGACTCCGGATCCGTCTTGACTATTCGCAATCACAGGATCATTATCAACTCCGCCCTTGCCATTGTTTACAATCTGAAAGTTTCCCGCAGCCTCTGTGAATCCATAGTTGTAAAAGATATCGTGCATGCTGTTTGCCACGTAGAACAAGTTTGTTGTAGCCGCGTCGCGATTGACTGGGTTAGTTGGGGCTTGAGCAGGGTCGAACTGGAATTGGAATTGGAGGTTCGCAGAGACTGGGCGAGGGAGAGCAGCCAAGTCATTTGGATCTTGCAAGTTGTTTGGGTTGGATTGAGCTAGAACATTGTTTCCACTCAAGTCGGTGTTCGCTGTGGCTCCGACATTGTGCCATCCGTTGGGGGATGCCTTGAGGTCCCATGGACTCGTGACCGAAGTAAGACCGTTATTGTTTTGAATTGGATCTGTTTTTCCGATGGGAACAACGTTGTACGTTGCCGGCTGGATTGGCCCAGCATCTGGTTGTGGGGCTGGTGCAGGCGCTGGTGCAGGCGCTGGTGCAGGCGCTGGTGCAGGCGCTGGTGCAGGGACTGGAGCTGGAGCTGGAGCAGCCGGCTTTTTCTGAACCTTCTTGGCCTTCTTCTTTTTCTTTTTTTGAGCGCCGGAAGCTGAATGATTGGATGTCCAATTCGCAAGTCCCACAACTTTACCAGTGGCAGAATCCACGAAAGCATTCATCCTTCATTGAAAATAACCGAGTTTCAATAAAAGTGTCCTCACTGAAAGAATAATACATTTACTAATAGTACTCACCAAGCGTCTTCCATGTTAACATTCAAGTCCCAAGTATGAACCAAATCAGTAGCCGTCTGATAGTACTTTTCCGTCGCTTGAATCGGCCCCATCGCGAAACTAGCGCCAGTTACAAGGAACCCGGCACCCTTCTCATTCTTTTTCACCGTCAACTTATCCGTCACTTTCAATCCTTTTGCTTTAGCAAAATTCAAGACAGCTTGATCGGCTGAAATCACAGGCGCGTCTCGCTTGTGGACTGGAACAGCTTTCGCCAACTTCTGTTGGGAAACAAAACTCTGGTGCGCGGATGCCATGACTGCGCCACCGCTAGTACTGCTGGCATCAATGTTGAAGTTCGAAACGGCGTTGGCGATTGGGAGTCCTTCGAACATTTGCACAGCATACACATGATTCAAGCCGGATAGCTTAGAGTGATATCTGAAAGTGGCCACATGAATAAAAGAAACAAAAGAAGCAGCACACTCACGAGTTTGTAACTTTGAAATCATTCGGTTTCATCCCCATTTCCGCAACCAAGTGCTGTTGGACCATTTCAGTAGCATCCTGCAGTGTAAATGGCTTCTCTGGAGCAAACTTGGCAGATGAAACATTCGAAATATTTTCAGCAACTGAAGTTGGCTGGTAGAAGCCTGGCATATTAACAGCAGAGGTTGCAGAAACTGGAGCAGCGGTAACGCCTCTCATAACGGAAATGACAGATACAGCAAGGAGGCCAATGAAGAATCTAGGAGGATGCATGATGTAGATCTTGTGTATAGTATATAATGTCTGAAATGCTTTTTTATGTTATTATGTTAAGATGCTGAAAATGGTTGACGGGAATTCCCTCTTTATTGGCATTGTCAAAAAATTTCATAACAAGTCTCATTGATGACTTTTCGTACAGCCTGCCACCAGTAACAAGACTCATTATGAAAGTTGCATGAGATTCCAAAAGCTAGGAGGCTCTCCAAATCGGTGCGGTAAGGATGCAAAATGAGCTCATTTCATCTGTGATCAAATTGGTGATTCACAATATCCTTGATATTCAATTTTATAAAAAGATAAAATGCAAAGATGCTGGTTTGTTATTTGATTGTCGTGGGTAAAAACTACAGATGCAATTTTGTAAAGAGAGATAAAACAGGAAACACAAAAACGAGACAAGACTCTTAGAAAGTCTTAGTGCAACCAGCTGGCAAGTCCTGATTAGCAGTGAATTTTCCAGAGCCTGGGTCACCAGCAGATACAGCATTCACACCAAGCCCACGTTTCGCCATCCCGTTCGCAATAGCACATGCATACTTGCCGTTGTACATAGCAGCCTCAGCAGCAAGAATCGCGTTTTTAGCTTGAATGAATGTAGGGTTGCAAGGCTGCATCTTCATTCCAGCAATCATTAGGAGCATCAAATCAACGTTTCCGGTTTTGGCGCCAGCGCTTGAAACCAATTGTGCGGTGGGAGTCTTTCCGGAGATGTCAATCATATTCCACAAGACCTCGCTGAAAAAAAATGTTGGGCGATGATGAGATATAGTAAACCACGATGAAGAAAGAAAACTCACTTCAACATGGCAGTCCAGACTTCTCCGATATTGTGGACTTCATTCAATTGAGCCAAGCTGCTGAAAGTCAATGGGTTTGTCGCCAAGTTTGTAGAAAAGGGGAAGTTTCTAACTCCTTTAGGATTGTTGAGAACGTATCCACCACTTGTCACATCCGTGGTTCTGGTGTTGGCGTCTGGGAGCGACGTAATTAATGCAAACGCGTCAGACCATCCTTCGCCCATTCCTCCGGCTTCAAGAGTTTGAAGACAGTTGGCGTTGGCTGGACCGCCGGTCAATCTGTTGGAGAGACCATGCGCCAGCTCGTGAGTCTAAAAAAAGAGTCTTGGAAATCAGATTTCACTCGAAGTCTACGTGAATGGGAGTTCTTACGATAATATCGTTTTCCAAAGATCCATCTCTGTTTGGAGTGCTCACGGTAAAGGTGTACATTCTAATCGAGAAAGGGTCATACAGTCAATTTTGAGTTGAATATCCTGAGAATATCAAAACCGCAGAATAAAACACACCTCATAATTCCAACCTGTCCATCAGGTGGACTTGCAAAGTTTGCGTTGTTGGTTCCCGATCCGTCTTGACTGTTTGCAATAACTGGATCGTTATCCGCACCCCCTTTACCGTTGTTGGAGATCTGGAAGTTTCCGGCAGCTTCAGTGAAGCCATAGTTGTAAAAGATGTCATGCACACTGTTTGATACGTAGAACAAATTTGTGGTGGCGGCATCTCTGTTGGTTGGAGCTGTTGGTCCTTGAGTAGCATCAAATTGACTCTGGAATTGGAGATTCGCCGAAGTAGGACGTGTGAGGGCAGCCAACGCGTTTGGGTCTTGCAAATTGTTTGGATTGGATTGAGCAATGACGTTGTTTCCACTCAAGTCGGTATTTTGGGTGGTTCCAACAATGTGCCAGCCGTTGGGAGAAGCGTTCAGGTCCCATGGGGTAGTAACGGCCGTAAGGCCGTTGTTTTGGACTGGGTCGGTCTTTCCCATTGGAATGACGTTGTAAGTCGCTGGAGGAATGACTCCTGGTGTAACTGGGACGGTTGGGGCAGTTGGTGGTGGGTTGCTAGCAGCTCCAGCGGCTCCAGGGGCAGCACCACCAGCCGCAGCACCACCAGCGGCAGCACCACCAGCGGCAGCACCACCAGCCGCAGCACCACCAGCCGCAGCACCACCAGCGGCAGTACCCTGCTTTCCAGCCTTTCTGGTTTTCTTGGCATCAGAAGTCCAGTTTGAAACAGCCACAACTTTTCCGGAAGCTGAGTCCACAAAAGCGTTCTGCCTATAAACACACAAAAATAAAGTACGGGTTATTATTATAGACAAAAAGAGTAAGAAATCACTGAAATTTTTTTTTTTACAAAAAAAGAAGCATCCATACCAGTTATCGTTCATATTAACATTCAAATCCCAAGTGTGAACCAACCCATCAGCAGTCTGGTAGTACTTCTGACTTGCCAAAATAGGACCATTCGCGAAACTCGCACCAGAAATCGCGAATCCATCTCCCTTGGGGGTGCTTGACAACTTGTCCGTCACCTTGAACCCATTTGCTTGGGCAAAGTTCAGAACAGCTTGTTCAGGCGGGATGATGGGGGCATCTCTCTTGGAAACTGGAGTCGCTTTGGCCATGATGGAAGCCGGGACGAAACTTTGGTGACCAGAGAGCATAGCACCGGAGGCGGCAATGTTAAAGTTTGACACGGCGTTTGCAATAGGCAAGCCTTGGAACATTTGGGTTGCATAGACGTGGCTCATTCCTTGGCAGATAGAAGAAGAATATCTGTTTTGGAGTTAGATCCATGCCAACGACAACCATAGTTTTTTTTTCACTGGAAACAATACATACGAGTTGGAAATTGTGAAATCGTTGCTGGACATTCCCATTTCTCCAAGCATCATGTGCTCGACCATAATGGCAGCATCTTGTGGGCTGATTCCGGCGGAACTAGTGGTACCAGCAAAGCTAGAGGGGGTTCCGTTGTTTACCGGAATAGGAGCCGCGACTGCAGTTGGTTGCCAGTAGGATGGCATAGTCGAGGGTCGCTTGGCGCTCAAAGGAGCAGCGGCAGAGTAGGATGCAGATAATGCAAGGATGCTGATGAAGAATGCTGGGGAATGCATAATGGTGGGTGAAAAGAGACTGTTACCGAAAGAGTATTTTTACTATTTATATGAATTCCAAGTGGGTGTTAGATTCAATGAATTCTGCAGCCAGGAATGGATTGTTTGACGGGGTTTTGTTCATTGTCATTTTCATCAAGACTTCAGATTTTTAGATATTAATATTTGAAAACCAATAATGAAACTCAAAGTTTCGTTACAGAAGAAGTATGCAATTCTTTTTTTTTATATCCGTCATTTAATAGCAGTATGCTGCACCTCTTTGGGTTCAGTTTTCTGGGTTCTCACGAACCGTCAGATGTTTGAAATTCTCCGGCAAATTCTCCGATTACAATCGCACAAGATTGCTTTTCGATAATGCCAAACTTCGCCACTTGGAAACTAAAGCTGGACCGCAACAAAGGATACTCACCAACAGCCGTAGTCGGGCGGCTGCTTGACCAGTGGGACCTGGCTCGAGCCAAGCAGCAGCTGGCAAAGTACCAACATCATGCCGAGAAGCTGACCAAGCAAGGAACTCCGCCATCGAAATGCGGGCTCGATTTGGCTATTGTGAAGGAAGCTGGGATGAAGCCGTCTTCGAATTGTTCAGAGTCAGGAGTTGCTTTAAACCAAGTGTTGTTGGGTGGGAGCGAACAAAACACCAACCCTCCGGATCCTGCTGAATCTGAAACTACAGACAAATACTTTGTAAATGCGTCCGTGGATGGGCTTCCGCTGTCTCCGGCGGTACATCCAATAAGTGACACAAGCCCAACAAAGCCGGATGATGAAGAACTTCAGCAGAACAACATGAAAACATACATGCGACTCGTATTTGACGGGAAAGTGAGATATCTACAAAAGGAGGTTGAGTTCCTTGAACAGACTGTCCAAGAGAACAGAGATGAACTGAAAGCACGACCACTCTTTAAGGATACTCGGATCGCATTGGTGGCGTGGAAAAATCAAACTCTTGGTATCAAGCCGTATATTCAGCCGGAGAATGTGAAGAGCATTTTGAAGGTCCCAACCAATCGGAAGAAGTGGCGATATAGTTTAGCGTCAGAGAAGGGAAAATTATGCAATAGCCAAAAGATAACTTTCAGCTCTGAAGTAGAGGAAATTGTGTTTGAGAGTGAGGAGTTTGTGGACGAAGAGCTGGATTTTTGCGTGCAAGCTTACGCTTGACAATTGCTGTTTCAATTTTACCATTAGCCACTGATATAATGTTTGAATATATGTTTTATGTAAGAGGAAGATATCGTGAATCTTGCTTTCAAGCTGGCCCCACGAATATTATAACCCAGATTATAACTTCAACGAAAATGACAACGTCCAAGAAAGACATACTCTCGGAAACACAACAGGAACGAGCCAATGGAGAAGCATCACAGCCGCCTCCGCCAGCGTAAGTAGTTAGGAGGGAAGGGGCGTTAACCCCATTCGTGACTTACCTGTATGTAGTTATGACGATGCTGGTGCCTCTCAATCCCAGCAAAGCTTTCCTCTGCCGACTCAAGCAATGCCAGTCTTCCTTCAGCAACAGCCGCCAATCGTCATCGGCCGTCCTTCCCAATCTCACTCGCAGTCGGGATTTGTCCACCACAGTGGCCAGACTATTCTTACATTCCACTCGGGGTCCCAGCCGCCGCCCTCAATGTACTCTCATTCTCATTCGCATCATTCTCAGCACTCGGACCTCGAACCTCTCTTGCCGCAAACGCTTGTTATCGATACGACTGATTCGGTGCTGATGTTCTGTCCTTCCACAACTTGTCAGACGAATGTAGTGTCGATTGTGGAAAATGCACCAGGCTGCCTCGCATATTTAACATCAGCTTTCCTCTGTTTGATTGGATGTGGCTGTTGTTTCTGCGTTCCTCTTTTAGCACCACGTTGTCAGGACCAGGTTCATCGGTGCCCAGCTTGCCGACGCGTTCTTGCAATTGTTCCAGCGTAGAGGACGGAGAGGGTTGATTTATTTGCCGTGTTAAATATATTCCGTTTGCCGTGTTTCTTTTTTTGGAGTTTTGATGGCAGAGGAATGAGAAACCTTGCCCACCAGCAGCAGAGCCACGGCACAGCTGCCCCAGTCAACTCAAACACCCACGCGGGAAGCAGCAGCCACGGAAGCATCGACCGCATCGTGCGTTGTATTCTTTCTGCACTTTCTGTTCTTTTTCTTTCTTTCTTCCTTGTACTCAAACCACCACCGACCCCTCTCACGCCAGCCGCCATCGCGGTCCTTCTCTCAGTCGCAAACAACGCCGCTGGGCTCCAAGCGAGACCTCTGGGAGGCGGCGGCCGAGGCGCCAGCGGCAAAGTCCAAGTCGCGGTCCTTCTTTGACTCAACCTCGCACTCGATTGCGCACCCGTTTGTCTCTCTGACGGACGATGAGCGCGCAAGGCTGAGCCAGGCCTCGAATTCGAATTCAGTCTCCGCTGTCGAGAAAAAGTCGCGCAACGACATCTTTGCCGTGTCGCATGCGGTGCTCAAGCCTGCCTCGAAGATGCTGCCGCACGAACTGCAGCAGCTGTTGGCCGCTGGGAATGCCAAGACACACGAGAGCGGCACAGAAGGAGCCGCGGCTTCAGGAGAATATTCTGCAGGCACACCGGGTCGAGTTATACCTCCTCTTGCCAACTACAACCGTCAGGAGAAACCATACTCTGAAAGAATTCGCGCACATCGAGGGTTTGTCGATCTGGAACAAGCTCTGGGGCCGTCAGACTTTTCTCGTATCACAATGTCGCCTGGACGAAGTAGCGGCGGGGATACTGGAACACTGGCGCTTAATCGCGACAACTTTGATCGAGTGGCAGATGAATCCCCCATGAGTAATTTCTCCCTTGGTACTCCTACAACTCCCAAAAACCAAGTACCGGTAATTGCTGGAACAGCAATACTGCCATCCCTCAGCTCTCAACAAAATCGTGAATCATCCACTGTGAATTCCAATACGAACCTTTCACCAACCGCTTCAGCAAAGCCACCACTGCCTAAACAAACATCAAAACCAGCAATGGAAGCAAAGGCGGATGAACAAGATCATCCGCAACAAGACAATCTCTCAGAATTCGCGAAACCAAATCCAGCAAACCTACACCTTTTATTTCTCCCCTTGGCGAAGAATTATCTTGGCCAAGGCAGATATTCCCGAGTATACCTCTCCAACTACACGTTGACGTCACCGTCATCTCTGCCTTCCATCGATAACACAAAGCCACCAACAACAAAGACTGCATCAACAGCAACTTCACTCGACAAAATCTCACTGCAAACGGATCAAGATGCGTTCCCGTGCGCCGCCAAACAAATGCATGCAACGCGAGAATGCTTTGATGGCGCACTGATGGAGGCAAAAGTTTTACGGCTGTTGAAGGGGCATCCAAATATTGTCCAACTGATTGGAACCACAAGTGAAGAGGAAAATTCTTCAACCACGATAACCGCTGCTGCCGCTGGAAGTCGAGATCAAAGGAATCAGATGAGGAGGCGGAGACGGAGAGCGTCTTTTATTCGTGGTGGTGGTGGTGTGAGAAGAATGAGAAGTTCTTTGGGACAAGGCGTGGTTGCTGATCGTGACGGCGATGAAGCAAGCAACACTGGTGGATGGAGCGACGATGATGATGTGGGCTACAGTGAAGATGATGACGACGAGGATACTGAGGATGGAATTCCACGGATTCTACTTGTGATGGAATTGGCGATTCATGGAACAATGATGGACTATATCAATCGAGTACAAGGCAGTGGGGGCGTAGGTCAAGATATTTGGATGCGATGGGCGAAACAGTTGGCCAGTGCAGTGGATTATGTACATTCCTTTGGGTTTATCCATCACGATATCAAGCCTCATAATTGTTTGGTGAGTTTCTTGTCGAAATTCAAAATGAGTTTACTGATATTTATTTGGAATAGCTGACTGAGAGCATTGACATCAAGCTTGCTGATTTTGGAAATGCCTTACAAGTGAACGAATTTCAACCAATACACCAAAGATCAGCAGACTCTCCGTCATTGACACCGAATGAACTGAATCTTCGAGATACTAGCACGACGTCGTACCTATTACCACCATCCAGTCTCCCTATGCCATCATCGGCATCATCAGCCACCACATCAGCAGAACACAGTCGAAACCCTTCTTCAACCACATCCAACTACTATCCGCATCTAACCCAAAGCCCAAACACAAGCCCACAAGCGCGAGCTATCCCGTTCCCCATCTCCCGCGAAAACAGCTCCATCCAAAGCGAATCCCTCTACCTCCCCAACACCAATTCATCCGTCCCCAACACCAGCAGCTGTCTTAGCCCACGGTCCTTTGTCGACCGCTTCAAAAGCGAACTCAGCGATGCAGCCAGCGTCCGCTCATCCCGAACCGGATCCCTCACAGACGGCCTCGGCCGCGGAACACAAGCGTACATGGCCCCTGAAATGTTCACTCTTCCCACCGGATCCGCCGCAGAGTACAGTTTCGCGGTTGACGTGTACGCGGTTGGAGTCACGCTTTTCGTTGCAGTGACGGGGGTGCAGCCGTTCAATGGCGCGCAGGGGAGCGTGTATATGATGATGGGGATCCGGAGAGGGTTTTGGGCGTCTGGGTTGCAAACTGGGTTTGGTGTGTATGGTCCTGAGGTTTCGAGCATGCCTAAAGGGGGAGAAACTGTTGATCAAGCTGTGGCGGGCACGTTTGCGAGGAATGGGGCTAAGATGCGGAAGTCCTTGTGTCAAGGCGGTGGAAGTAGTAGCGCTGGTGTGAGTGGGATTAAAGCGAATCGGTGGTTACAAGAAGGAGATTGTGTTGCTGGTGGGGAAGGGGTGTTGCGATTTGGTGGGAGTGGTGGAGGTAGTCGATTGGATCCTGAGGCTGTTCGGATCATGTGTGCTTGTTTGGAGATGGATGGGGGTGTGAGACCGACAGCGAGGGAGTTGGTTGTTTGGTTGAATACTTTGGGAATATAGAGTGCAACGCTGCACAACTAAAAAAATTGACACCATTGTTTTGTTCAACGACTCTAGTCAGTGGTGCGCAATTATGTTTATTGTCTACTGTTCCCTTTTTTTCGCATTTATAAAAAGTGATTCAAGAGTGAGTGTCTCTTGTTGATCCCCACTTCGCGCGTTTCTCACTCCTTCCCTCTCCACAATTGTATTCATAGTGGCCAATGCGTACGCAGGGAACGCGTGGTTTATTCCAGCCGCCGACGTCGCTATCGACAAGGATAAGCCGCTTGGGCGAGGAGGCTTCGGGGAGGTGTACTCCGGCTACTACGGAACCAACCCTGTCGCAATCAAGACCATCACGGGACTTGTTGATCCCAAAGCCGTAAAGATGGCCCAGAGCGAAGCTGCCATCTGGCACACCCTAAAGCATCCCAATATCACTCCGCTCTACGGAGTGTCTGTCGATGAACGTGGCAATCCAACGTTGATCATTGAACGTGCCGAAACAAGTCTCGTCAGTCGTCTCCATTGCTGGAAAGAGGAGGAGCCAGTGTCTAGGGACGTCAAGATGCGTTGGATCTTACAGATTGCCCAGGCGTTCAAATATCTCCACGCGCAAAAGAACCCGGTTATTCACGCTGACTTGAATCCGCGTAATGTGCTGATTGGTAGGTGATCTTGAAGGGGGAGGAGGTTGGTTGCTCCATTTTTGACACTGTTTCTCCCGATGTTGCAGGTTATGATGGAATTGCTAAGATTACGGACTTTGGCCTTTCTCGTTGTCAAAATGCATCCCATACCTTCTCTCGCCAAGTGCACGGAACAATACGATACTCTCCGCCTGAATCCTTTGGCCGAGACTACAAGGCCACCACGGCTTACGATGTCTTCTCCTTTGCCATGACCATCTACGAGATTCTTTCAGAAGTTCAACCATTTGACGACGCTATCCATCCAGAAAATATTCTACTATGGGTTAGAGACGGTGAACGTCCGAAAAGCCAGCCAGACCAAATCCCTGAGAATTCTTGGGAGTGGTCGTTGATTCAAGCTTGCTGGGACCAAGACCCAACCAAACGACCGTCCTTTGAAGAGATTGTCAAGATTATTGAGCAACACTCGGATATACCGAAACTCGAACTGATATCTTTCGCATCGCTGTCGATATCATCCAAGGTCGCTGCCCCTGCTTTTTCCAAGGAGAAGGCTGATACGACTCTTTTCGAGTCCTCCACACCCGCCAAAAATGCGGACGATGCGTCTGAGTTAGCCAAGTTGGGACTGATGTATAGAGATGGTGCTGGAGTTCCTCAAAATTATTCCAAAGCCATTGAGTTACTGTCAAAATCGGCCAGTCAAGGGAACGCTGATGCCCAAGCCAATTTGGGGTTCATGTACCTGCACGGGCAAGGAGTTGCCCAGAACTACAGGAAAGCGGCTGAATTTTTCACTCTTGCTGCAAATCAAGGGCATGCAGGTGGACAATGTAGCTTGGGTTTCATGTATGAGACAGGCAAAGGAGTTACCCAGGACTATTCGAAAGCTGTGGAGTGGTACACTCTGGCTTCCGACCAAGCGCATGCAAGTGCGCAAAGTAACTTGGGGTTCATGTACCAGCAGGGCCAAGGAGTTGTCCAAAACTACAGAAAAGCGGTTGAATTGTACACTCTTGCTGCCAATCAAGGACTTGCAGATGGACAATGCAACTTGGGTTTCATGTACGACACAGGCAAAGGAGTTATCCACAACTATTCGAAAGCTGTGGAGTGGTACACTCTTGCTGCCAACCAAGGACACCCAGTAGCGCAAATTAACTTGGGTCACAGGTACAAGAATGGCCAAGGAGTTGTCCAAAACTACAAGAAAGCCTTTGAATTTTATACTCTTGCTGCCAATCAAGGACATCCAGTTGGACAATGCAACTTGGGTTTAATCTACATGGAAGGCAAAGGAGTTACCCAGGACTATTCCAAAGCTGTAGAGTGGTTCACTCTTGCTGCCAACCAAGGATACGCAATAGCGCAAAGTAACTTGGGTCTCAGGCACCAGTATGGCCAAGGAGTTGTCCAAAACTACAGAAAAGCGGTTGAATTGTACACTCTTGCTGCCAATCAAGGACTTGCAGATGGACAATGCAACTTGGGTTTCATGTACGCCAACGGCAAAGGAGTTACCCAGGACTATTCGAAAGCTGTGGAGTGGTACACTCTGGCTGCCAACCAAGGAAACGCAACAGCTCAAAATAACTTGGGGCTCAAGTACGAGCATGGGCAAGGAGTTGTCCAGAACTATAGAAAAGCGGTTGAATTGTACACTCTTGCTGCCAATCAAGGACATGCAGATGGACAATGCAACTTGGGTTTCATGTACGACACAGGCAAAGGAGTTATCCACAACTATTCGAAAGCTGTGGAGTGGTACACTCTTGCTGCCAACCAAGGAAACGCAACAGCTCAAAATAACTTGGGGCTCAAGTACAAGAATGTTGTAAAATAGTAGTATTTTATTATAAGACAATTACAAAGATAATTAGTAATAAATGATAAGTAAATCTCAACATTGATACTGGTTCGAGAGGGAGCTTGATTGCTACTTGAAACGGGTGAAGATGGTCCTAGAGTGAAGTGAGACAAAGAAGTGCGTACATTAGTAAGATGTAACTCTTATCATTGTTGGCCCAGGGACTAATACCAGAAAATTTCATTACAGCTGATTTCAATTCTTCAGGAGGATGAACTACTTTTTTGCAGGAGAGCACACGATTTTCATTAAAATAAAGAAATGAGCAATGAACGTTTATTAAAATTAAATCAAGAGCGGGTACTACGACGCTGCTCCGACTTCTGTCCTGATACCAAGTAAGTTTGAGCAACTGCTACATTCTCCTTCACCATTACTTCATGACCATTGCGAACATCCCGCGTCTTCACAAGGGTGTGAATAAAACAAGATTCCAGCTCATTCGAGTCAACTGCTTCAGGCAGATTCACTTTGTAGACAAACTCTTCAGCTCCAGGATCATTTCCAAAATACCCGATGATAGCTTGAGTTGAAGCCAATTGAGCACCCTTGTCACGTGGGTTGACTTGAAAGAAGACTCTGAATGTTGGACAGTGATGTTGTACAGCAGCTTTCTGCCATCAGGTGAGACTGAAATTACGAAAGTAGTATCGTGAATCAGTCGCAAAAACACGATCACCTTCCACAGCTTTGATCCAGCATCATAGAACCGAACGACCTCATGAAGACGAAGGTTGGAGTGAAAGTTCTTTGCTGCTTTGACTCCTGCTTTCGAATAGACCAATGATTGCACTTGAGTTGCAGGTGGTGGTGCCGTCACAGTAGGCAGAGCAGTCTTTGCATTGTACTCATGGATTTCTTGAGCACAGTACTTCTTCCAGTTCTTTCCACCCATAACGCGTTGAATCAGAAATGGATCGACGCCACTAAACTTTGGACTGGCTGGGATTGGAACAGTTGGGGCAGTCTGGTGACGCTTCTTTGGAGGTGGGGGCTTGGCGGCAGCACCGTAGACTTCCTGAAGCAGAGAAGATCCGAAGTTTTCAACATCTGAGTCATCTTCGTAGTTGTCGTCATTAGATTCGTCGTCTTGTTGTCTCAGGTGTCCAGCAATGTCAGGTGGTGGCTTCTCGGTCCCTGGCTCCCAATCTTAAAATAGAATAGATGTCAGGAAGAAACTAACTCCTAACTTACACAACAATTAAGAACTTACCAGCATTCTTTTGAAGAGCAGTTCGACAGACTTTCAACTTCGAGTTCAAGCAAGAGGCACTGAACTTCCCAAACCAGCCGTCCATGGCTTTAACTCCTGCTCCTTTGATGCCAGGGTTCTTCTTGACAATTGGTAGCAAGCGCTTGGAGTCTTCGACAGTCCAGTGGGTAGCACCAAGATTCTGGCCAGCCATTTCTGAACTTGAGCATGTTTGTTTTTTTTTTTTCTTCAAGTTTTATACGCTTGTTTCAACAAGCCCATGAAAATTTGCATGGCATTCGAAATGAATTATCAATGAGTGTCTTCCATTAAAATGAAAGTGCAATTCCTTACCTATTTGTTGTAGCCGAAAAGAATCCCCTCCACCATTCGGATGTTCACAACTGTGTGGTTTTTTTCTTCAGAATCGAGTGAAAAAAAAATAAAAAAATAAAATGTTAGTTGCAAAAACATTGGCTGAAAAGCGCACCTTCAGTATTTTGATGAGTTTGGGTGATTTGCAGGCTGAATTCAATGGAATCGCATGTTTTGCATAAATTTGCAAACTGGGTGGCTAAGATTCGACTTTGGGTGGCTCAGAATCGTGTTTCGGTGTCTCAAAATTGCGTTTCAGTGTCTCCAAATCGTCTTGTAAATTTGTCGTGAAGCACCCGCATGCCTTGTAAGTCATGCCGACAGGCACGTGACACTGAAAGCCTCTGAAAACTCATTTACAGACCTAACTCATTTACAGACTTAACAAATGCTGAGCAATCACTTACCAAAAAACTTCTTCCAAAAAAACAAACAACTCTTTTCATATGGACTGGAACGAGCAACTCACCCTCATGGTTTCTCGCGCTGCCCCGCTACTCAATCTGTCAGGAGATTCCTTCTACCGCAAGAAGCTTGTTTGGAAACAGCGGTTTGTGGCTAAGTTTGGCCTTTCTATTGAATCAGCTGTAGACCTTTGGCTCATCGTCGCAGAGCCAGTCTTGGCTGACAAGCTAACTAAGGTCCACTTCCTCTGGTGTCTGAATTTCTTCAAGGAATACAACACAGAGCTGTCATCATCGTCAACCTTTAAAACAAGTCCGACAAACTGGAGGGACAAAGTATGGCGAATGATTCGCATCTTCAACGGCATGAATGAGGTAACTTTTATTTTATTTGCTGTGATGTTTGGGTGTATCTGTATTTGAAAGAATATTTCTTAGATTCATTTTGAGGATAGATTTGAAGGTTGGAACAGCATGGTTCCATCTTGCTACGTTGACGGCATTGACGTTCTTATTCAGGAGACCCGACCATTCAACAAAGGGCTTTTCAGTCATAAGTTCAAGCATGCTGGCCTTCGCTATCAAGTTGCTAGTGCAATTGGTGTCTCTAAATTTGTCCATGTGTCTGGTGGCGTACCATGCGGTGAATGGCCTGATATTAAAATGGTTCGGACAAACCTTTTGCCAAAGCTTCGTCAAGGAGAAAAGGTGGCTGCTGATTGTGGGTACTTGGGAGAGCCTGATCGCATCCTAATACCAATCAAAGGTCGGACTGCCACTGTTGCTGTCAAGAAGTATAACCGAAACTTGTCATTGATGCAGTCAAGGCATGAGTCTATGAATGGACGGTTGAAGGATTTCCAAATCTTGCGTAAAATGTATCGTGGAAGCCAATCGGAGCACCATCAAATCTTTGGAGCTGTTTGTCAGATTACTCAAGTGAAGTGGACGGCTTGTGTGAATCAGAATAATAAACTTTATCAACACTTGTCAAAAATAATTATAAAGAAATATTATTTAAAATAAAATAAAGAAACTGATATTCGCGTGCTCTCCAGGGGACAAAAAAAAAGTCGTTCACCAACCAACTACTTTGGCACTCCCCACCACCACCCTGCACCGCCCCGTGAGTCCTTTCTAATTCAATAAATAAATTATTTCACCCTATTTGCGCTCTTTAGATGGTCCCAAAGGCCTGGTTTGTATTTTTCACAAGATCGCCACTGAACGTGTCAACCTCGTTCCAACTGCACAAACCCCGAGTTTTCGATTTCAGTTTCAAGTCAATTCGGAGCGTTTCAGGTGCCGTTGGTAGTCTATAAAGACAGGGGGGCCTCCTCCAATTCGACTGAGCACAAAAGCCAATCATGCAAGCTGTAATTGACCTCACGGGCGACGTACCTGTCATTGATCTCACTGCCGATTCAGATGATGAAGATGTCCTTGATCATCCAGCTCCCGCGCGTGCGTCTATTCCTACAAGTGCCATTTGGAACGATGAAACCTTTCCGACAGAAGGACTTGCGCGAAGCTGCCAACCTCAAGGAATCAATTATGCCGGAATCAACAAGGCGAAAATGCTTGAAAGTCTCTTGGAAACCCGTGGACAAGTGGATGCCGCTCTTCGAAAAGACTTGGCAGAGGTGGTGTGCCTTTCCATCGACAACGGCTGCGATTCTGCCGCCTGGAGTTTGCTCCTGCTTCCTCCTCCAAGACTTCCTTTTGGTGAAACGTTTCCGATTACAGTACTGGCTTCGGGGGTGTACGACTTTGATGCTGACAACAGAAAGTCCAAGGCAGCACTTGCCCAACAAGTCTACAGTATGATCACGCATGCATGGAGCCAGCTTCCGAACCAGTACGCCAACCTTCAAAGAGTAGAGCTTGCAGAGGAGCAATCTATTCGAGGAGGGTTTGGGCTTTCGGATAGTATTCTCAAAACCTACAACTGCGAGTCTTTCGCAATAATGGCTTTTGCTGCAAAACGAGAAATCCTTGGCTTGGATTCTATAAGCTGCTCAATAAATCCCTTGAAGATATCACGGTTGTTCTTGCTGGAAGCAACTGATGCGCAGAAGGAACATTTATCTGCAAGGAGCAATGCTCAGTCGAGAGCTGCAGCTATTCGCCTCCTTAAAAAGCAGAACACGCTGGAAAGAATCGCGGAATTTCGTACCTCTGGATTTCTTATTGGTGGCGCCATTGAAAATTTCGAAATCCATGATATTTGCGATTCGATTTTGCTTGGTGTTGGTTGGTTTCGCTGGATTCGAGCAACATTGGATCAAGCAGGAAACCCTCTTTGAGATCAATTTATTCTCTTTTATTCTCTTTTGTTTTGTTAGTTTATTTTTTTCTATTTTTTAACGCGAACATGCGCAAGATCGGTTACAGTAGCCACACTTTTGGTGCTCAGTATAATTAGAATCCATGAGATGAATGCGTGGATAAGGTGAGTCATCAAATACACCATGAAGGTACCGTACAATAGTAAAGTTATCAAATGCCAAAGACCAACCACCCCAATCGCAAATTTGATTATAATTCCACCGCCTCTCATTATGTAAGTACTGGCACCCTCCGCGGCGGAAGCTGTGGGTCCCATACTTGTACCAGCGGCGGCCAGTGTCTGCAAGAAGATAGTGCAACACATCAATGAACTTGTCAGCAGTCTGCACAAAAGAATAATTAGGGACAAAATCAATAAGCAAATACATTCACCAGTTGATTTGTAGTTATCTTCATTCCAGCTGCACTCGATTTCCAAGAGCGAAAGAGATACTTCGATTCGGCGATGTCATTTCGATGAAGATAAGCTTTCCAAATCAGATAAGCTGTCACTGGACACATCCACGGGTACTTGGTGTTTGGGTAGAGATAAAAGGGCTTAATTTCCAAACAGCAGTCAGAGTCCAAAAGCATGAAACCAACAAAATTGCTCACCACCATACTGATGAGTCTTTCTCCAAGGCAAGCGAACTTCTAGCATTCTATTGGAGGGATGGTAGAGAATGTGATTCACTTCAACACCGAGAACTTCATCAGATCGCAATAAGCACAAAAACCCAAGCAAAAATGAGAGCTGAATTATTTTAAGTGATATCATGAACATCGATAATATTACTTACATGAATCATACGGAAGAATGGCTGAACAAACTGGGGTCGTCCTTCCCTGGTATTTCCACGCCAAGTTGGTTTTCTTTGATCCACAGATTCATTTGAGAACATATGTCTTGCCATATCTCGAAGATCATGAGATGTTAGAGCTTTAACAGAAGATGAAACATCACCAGCACGGATCTGATAAACATAAAATGTAAATAAATGTGGCTTCATAAAAACAGCAAGTGGGAAACCTTGCGCTTTTTTAAACTGAGCATATATGTCGAGACTACAGGGGCAATAGCTGGATTTCCTGTACAGGTAGATTTGTTCCAAGTTCCATCAAATCCATTTTGTTTGAAAGCATGGCTGAGAGCCGACCTGATCATTAGTGCCGATCCCATCTTCAAAAAAAATCATCACCATACAACCCAAGAGTAGCTTGATGAACTTACAGACAGCCCTTTGCATTCAAGAGACTTTCCTGAAGAATCGGCTGTATCAACAAAGTCGCAGTTAAGGAATATGTATGAGGCTATGAGATTAGGTGTGTTTGAATCAGGGGATTCAAAGATTTTTGGATTCTTGACATAGTCAGTGAATTTCTGAGCGTAAGAAGCGTATCCTTTTCCTGTCTTCTCTGCTTGGGCATGCCCAAGTGTCTTTTCCATGTGAATCTGGACTTCCTTGAAGTCCTGTTCAAGTTCGATGGAGGCTGACGTTTCTATAGACAAGTCTGTGGCGGAATCCTTTGCCATTTGCTGTATCACTGACATCAACTTCGAAAGAAGTGAGTTTGTAAGGGGCGCGAGGTTGAGACCAGCTTCATCAATGTCAGGAGCAAGCTGCTTTACTGCTTGCTCCATATCACTTCCGGCCATTTCAGTTGCGGCAGCAGCGAGTTCTCCAATCATAGTGATGGTTTGTTTTAGATGCTGTTTCAGTTGTGTTTGGAAGAGAAAATTGTCCCGCCAAAATGCTCTCAACGACTTTCAATGTCCATGCTACCTCGATCCAGCCGTTGGCGCAAAATACAAACACAGCAGCTGAAAATTCGAACAGAAGTGCAACATCAGCTCCAACATCATCCACTGGCGAAGCAGCCCCGCGATGCTATCAAGCGCATTGTCCGTCGACATCTGATCTGCTAGCAGTATGCTCCAAGTGCAAAGCATATTGTCATGAATCTATATGCGCAGAGGAGGATAAAAGCTCTGTTGTGTGTTTGCAGTGCAAATGGGGGGCGGAGTGGGGGGGCCTTCATCGTAACAATGTGGTGCTGAGGGTGAGAACAGTGAAAAGAAAAAGCTCCACAGACTGTCCTGCAGAGTATGCTAATGTTCTGCTGGGAAAGTTCCAAGACCGACAATTTGCTGCTATGTGGGCTTTATCTGATTGGACAGTTCCAAGTGAAGTCCGAAAAGGCTCACTAGACACCAAAGTTCGATGGATGGCTTTAGATTATTGGGAAGAATTAAAGTCTTTATTTTCCACCCACACAACAATAACAGTTAACGGACATAAGCAAAGAGGGATAGAGAGTGTGTTTCTGTCGATTCCCTGTCCACCAATCCAAGTTCCAACATAGCGCGTTCATGTTTTACTGCACGGAGAGGCTTTGTCATAACGTCCGATTTATTTGATTCCGAGCCGCACCATTGAAATTTTATCTGTTCGGATGTATGGCGATCCTTAAGAACCATGTACTGTAAGTCCAGGTGACGGGTTTTGTGTCTTCCAGAACCTTCAATGACATTTGTTACTGATTGCAGGTTGTCACAGAAATGGTCGATAGGGGTAGAGTAATTGTAACCGAGCCATTTCAAGATGTTGTTCAAGTACAAAAATACGTTGGATCCTGCAACTGCAGCAGTAGTTTCGGCCGCTACCGAGGAATCAGCTACTGTTTTCTGTAATTTCGAAGAGGCAGAGACTGTTCCATCCGCGAGCGTAGCAACGATTCCAGTTCGCGATTTACGAGTATTATTGTCTGCAGCAAAGTCGGAGTCTGTGTAACCAACTAGTTTGACCACTCCATCCGCTGACTTTTTGAAGCGTTGTACCTTGCTTTTTGTTCGATTCAAGTATCCCAAGAGATGTTGTAAAGCTTTCCAGTGAATAGGTTGAGGATTTTTGACATGTTGTCCCAATTTGCTCAACGCAAACAGAATATCGACTCGAGTTTTGCGTAAAGTGAGCAAGGTTCCAAACACAACTTGATACTGTTTTCTGTCCATAGCAGCCGGGCTTTCAACCGTGGGGTTGTCAAATTCTTTTAAGTCGGTGGAGGTGTTCCATGGCGTTTTGTTCTTGATAGCTTTGTTGGCAAGGAATGGTAGGCATGAATCCACAATATAGTCTTCTTGATCCATGTCGAATACTCCATTTGAGTACGTTTTTCTGCATCCAATAATAGTACCGACTTTGTCCTTTACAGTGATCGGTAAGCGTTTGTGTAACCAGTCCAGAAATGCATCAGCCTCTACTCTGCAACCGGGGTTGTCCGCAATTTCACCGTCGTCAGCATACCACTGCATGAAGAGAATTTTTTCGTGTGCAATATTTGTAAGTTGTTTCACCCAAATAGAAGGGCTTGAGGGGCATTGTTCGAAACCATATTCCCTAAATAGACTGTCGCGATGGTTTGCAAACAGGAAAGAACCATCCCGTTGACCGTTGATAACTTTTAGCCATTGGAGACAGTGTGTTGCAGGCAATACTTCTGCGGGGGTCGGGAAACCATCCGGGATGTAGGTAAAAACAGGTCGGTCTGGGTTGTTTGGGGTTTGTAGAAATGCCCCGTTAACATCCACCTTTCGTGTATTCATACCTCTTTGAACAACATGAATGGAGAAAATCTTGTTCGATTCGATGTCTGGAGTTGTTACATAGACTTGTCCAACGTCTGCGAGATTCTGGGAACTACCGTCAGCGATAGCACGGACATACGGTTCGAATAGTCCAGAGTCTTCGTTTAGTTTTTCGGTAAGTCCATAGAAAAGCGGGATGATTGGAGTTGTAGCTGCAGACTTGACCACAAACTTATATGCAGATGCATCATCAAGTTTCTTGTGGTGTTTGTTGAAGGCATCTCTCCAGATTTGCATTTGTAGCGCATCCCTCACTGAAATTTTTGCGTCTCTAGAGAGGAAAGCGGAATAATGTTTTCCTGTAGCAGCGTCGTAGTGTTGTTGTTGAGTGGTATTACGCGTTGATCTTCGAGTAAAAGGTGTAGGAGTTGGTGGTGGACTTTCTGTGTTTTCTGTAGCGGCTGTAATTGTAGTAGGAGTAGTAGCTGTAGCAGTTGAAGTATTAGAAGCTGGAGTAAAAAATTCATCATCTGAAATGGAGTTTGTTGGAGTGGATGGTCTAGAGATCGGTACCTGAATCGGAAGAATTTCACTTGTATCGGAGGCGGCGTCTTCGAGTACCTGTATCGGACAATCCAGAGGCATGGCAATCAAATCTTCTAGAGCATGATCTTCGTAGATGTTGGCCCAGCGAATGGCCTTGATATTCTCATGTTGTTTTCCTTGAAGTTGCTCCAGATTGAATGCATTTTCGACAAAGTATGCGTCACGCGAATAGATAACCGTGGAGGGATCCGAAACATCCAGTAAGAATTTCCAGCCCATTCTTTGGATCGGGTGGCCATCGTAATTTCCATAGCCAATAAAATGAGCACGTCTGGCGCGAGGTCCAGTTTTCCAGTAGACACCAGGTTTTTCAATATTGGCCTCAGTAATTTTGACGTGTTTTGGAAGAATTCGCGGATATGCGATACAGTTCAATGTTCTCCAGTGTTTAACCAGTGGTTTTTTTCCAGTGAGTAATTCAATGGGCGTTTTTGTTTCGGTACCGTGTATTGTCCTATTGTCAACATATGTGTGCTAATAAGCGTTGTTAAGCCAGAAGTTCATTGGAGAACCCGTTTGTATAATATTAGCCCGAACGCGTTCCATCATGACTTTGAAGTATCCATTGAGGTGTCCGTCTTGATTGTGGGCCTCGGTCATTGTAATCTGTATTGTTTTTGCCAGTTTGAGGCCAGTTTCACGCATCAAATTGCTTTCGGCTTCGCCTGAGGGGTCCATCCGAATATTCTGAACTTTTTCATTTGAGTGTGATTCCAAATAGTCAATAGCAATGCGTAGCGCCTCGACAGCATCTGTGGCTTTGTGTTTGAAGAGGCCGTAACATAGTTTAAGATTAATAGATGGAACCATGACACCCAGCATACACGTGTGGCCGTCGAGAGAAGGATTGCCTCTCTCTGGGAAGAATACATCAATAATAATGGTATCCAATATTTTGCTTGGCGTCCAACCGGATTTGTTGTATGGCAATCTTGGCATTTTTGCGAGTACACACGTCTCGCAGAAGAACTCTTTTTCTTTCGAACCTGCAAAGTCAAGACCGTTTACGGCCGGGACAGTTTTCAATATTTGGTCGATTCCAGCCTGCATAAATCTTTCGTGCCATGTTCTGAGAGTAGTACTTGGGAACGTCAAACCGAGCATAGCTTTTATTTTTGGATCCGAATCCAAATCGATTTGGGTACCAGGTGCATCAAGAAGTAGGTGAAATAGTCCATCGACACCTTTTGCACGAGCCGTTATAGTGAACTCTCCATTCTTCATAGTTCCAATGTATGCTGTCATTGTCTCATGGTCAAAATAGACATTGAGTTTCTCGACTAATAGTTTCCATATTGAGACTAAATTTTCAGTAGAGTTCGGAATATGTTCAACCCCATTCAGGGTGAGATTGGACTCCTTGATTTTAACGTCCCCTTGGATACCACTTCCATGTAACAATGCGCCTGAAACAATTCCTTGTACTGATGAGGGTTTGCATTTTGATGTGTTATTCAGTAGAGCGGCTGAGTAGGTCAAGTGTTTTTGGGAACCTGAGTCGAGATAAGCAATCGGCTCAATAGTCCGATTAATTACAGGTGTAGAAACGGAAATCTTGTAGGATTGAATAGCTTTATTGAAAGCACGGTGAATAACCAATTTAGACTGCCCAAAATCCACACTAGTATTCAATCCGTTGGTAGTTGCAATATGAGTATCAAACAACACAAAGGCTATTGGGCTTCCATTCGCACTCTTTGCCAAGTCGACACGTTTGGAGCCTTGGAAGTGTCTCTGAAGCGATTCTGACGTAGTACCATGTGGGAAACCGAGGACAAACAATTTGAGAGGATCTTTGGTCTTTGGTCTGTTGTCGGTGGTACTCATGGCTGCCAAGGCTTTTGTAACTATCATATTAACTTGTGATTCCAATGACATATCTGCAGTAGCGACAAACGATTTGCTTACACCTGTACCAAACCATTCCTTGTGCACAATTCGCCCTCTTGATCCAAGTTCGTCTTCTGATACAATAGCCAGTACTTCCATGAAGTCCATTGGGGACTTTTTAGCTTTGGAGAATATAAGTGCCTTCATCGATCTTGCGAGTTCATCATCCGTAAGTCCAATAAAGAAATTTTCGATGTTATTTGCTTCGAATTCCGCACATAAAGCTGGATTATTCGAATCGGGGTATCCGAGGTCGGCGAGGATGAGTACCTGTGTTTGTATTGATTGCAGGAGGGAGAGAGGGTGTTTGTTTGGAGATAGACGTAATGACTGGAGGGTATTCTTTGCGGCATTGATGTTTGCCTGATTCGACACGAGACAGTGGCTTTGAAGGGCATTGAGGCCAGTGACGATGTTTTCCTGAATTCCCGCCGAAGACTTGAAGACAGTGAAGATAGTTTCATCAGTATAGTCTTGTATAACTCCCCATACCCGACTCTTAGCGGTTTCGAAGTTGGAGACAATTCCGTTGAATCGCATTTCCTGGTCGAAAGTTGGTGTTTTGACAGTTCAGACAACAGATCCTTCAACCAGTGGTTCGAAGCTGTAAACTTTCGCTTTGGAGACGTGTGTGACTGGGACGGTCATGAACATCACGAGAGAGTTAACTGGGACAGTGTCTGGGGTGGCGGTGACTTGGTAGAGAGCAGAGCTAGCAGGTAGACCGATATTACCCAGGACCTTCTTGATTTCTTGATACCACTTGCGAAAGTAGGTAGTGTAGTTCGACTTGGTGAGTTTGTTAGACTCTTTTGGTGGGCCATACGCGGCGAGCATAGTTTTGTTTTGGATTGGTGCTGATAACGCTTTAGATTATTGGGAAGAATTAAAGTCTTTATTTTCCACCCACACAACAATAACAGTTAACGGATGGTTTTTACTCTGGGAGAGTTCTTTAAAACCGAGTTTTTATTTGATGCGGAATTTGGGCTTTATTCTTGGACCTCCGAAGTTCTGCCATCAATGTCTCGGCATGTATGTGCCGATGGAAGCATTGCTGACCACTCTGAAGATCAATTTGCTCTTTCGTACATTTTGGAGCAGAATTGCAATGTAGAAGGAAAAGGAGAAGTTGCCCATTTTCTTGTTGAAAATGGTACACCTCAAAACAACCATTTTCACCCGTGTCATCAGTTCCCTTCAGCAAAAAATTTGGCAGAAAGGTGGAACCCTGTTTTAATTGCATACATAGGACCTGTTGGGTGTGAAAATGCAAAGAAGAGGAAGGGACGGCGACAGAAACCACCAACAAATACAGCAAATACTACTACTATTCAGTTAGGCGAAGACGTTGTGGATCCTGCGGAAGTAGGCCAGGACACTAGGACACTGTCACAAAGCCAGCTGCAAAGAAACAAAAGAATAACCCAAAAGAATACTGCAAACTTCATTCAGATATCATGTCTTATGGGGTAAAGGAGACTTCTATTGATGATTTTCGAAATCAGGAAACTGTGGCAGCCGAAGATCAAGCGGTTTGTCCAGCTTTATTCAAGTTTCATCACCAAAGATTAATCAAAAAGCAGATTGGAGAGTTTCTCTGCGATGGCAAATTGCCCTTTCAATTGAGTTTGGATGAACTTGATCCAGAAGATGAGTTTTGGATTCTTTCGAGAGCCTGTGACTTCCGAAAGCTGTCAACAATGCTTCCTGATCTCTTGAACGTCAATCCTGTAGAACTGTCAAACCAACCATTGCGTAACCATGAAATTCAAATTCTGCACAGTCTAGAACTGGCAAACGAACCATCGAATGAGGAGCCTACTGTCAATCCAGTTTTTAAGCATTTAGGTTCAAGCATTCGAAAATTTGCTTTTGCAACGAACCAATACTCTATCCAACTGGACACGCTTATTGAGCCGACTGCAGCATGCGAGTTTGAAAGTGTCAGGGACCTTATTGATGGGTGGTGCAAGCCTACTGCTGCACAAATGAGAAGCCACGTGTTGTGGAGAGGTTATGGTTTGTGCTCTTTTAGTAACCTGATGTAATCAAATGCTGAACCAATATTCTTTGTAGATCATGTTGCAAAATCAATAATTCCTATTCCAGTAGGTGCTGTTCCATTGGTACTTCGGGGTTTAAAACGAGCACCACTCAAATTGGGGAATAACGCCCCTCCTCCCTTGTTCGTTAAGGCGTCTTATAGCGTCTGGAAGGTGGATTTATTCTTATTCATTAAGCAAGACCAATAACCAGTGTTGTTTGCCAGACAACTTATGAATTTTTAATGCTCCAAACCTTCAACGATCCAATCAAAAACTGGAACAATTTGATTCAAATATATGGAAACAAAATCAGCGTCAATGCTGTGAAGTTAAAGCGGAAATTGTTTCTGGCAAAACTGAAGCAAAGCCCCAAGGCGAATGTGTTTGTGAGGGCGCGGTTGCAAAAACTCTTTGAAAAATGCATCTTGGAGGAGGGATTCAAAGGAACAACAGTCAACGATTATTTGCAAGCTCACTATTCTTACATTCCCAAGGGTGGGAAAGCCGCTGATTGAATTGTTCACTCCCTTACAAATGTGTCCAAAAAGTGGAGGAAAGATTTAGACTGTGAGAATGAGTTTCAGGAAGAGGGCTCGACTGTATTGGTGATTGACGGAGTTGCCTTTGTCGAATGCCAAAATGGTGCGGTGTTTGAGAAACTAACGATTGACGGCATGGAAGCAAAAATCCAGATTGTTCCGAGCTTATTGTGGCATAAACTATAATAAATCTTTTCTAATATGTTCGTTCAGTATTGGTTCGTAAACGTTGTTTTAGGCTACACAGTCCTGTCAAAAACTCAAAATTTTCTAACGCGCTTCGCGCGAATAGCGTGTCGCAGGTCTCGCCTTGCTGGCTCGTACCTTGCCTTATCGCTCGGACTCGAGGGAAACTTTCGCAGCGGCGGCTTTGAATGACATGTCGAACAAACAAGACAGAAACGCAAGTTTCAAATAAACTATAAATAAAGTCCCCAAACACCAACTAGCCGGATACAGCTCAATGAAGAGCACAATCATCCAACAGTCTTGGTGTGGATTTTGGGGAGTTGAATAAAAAAAGGAATCAAAAATACTCAACTATTTATTTCTCCATCCACCCAATTACATCCAATTACAGCCAGTTACAATCAATTAAATAGGTTGCAAATAAATGTAATTCCGAATTTGTCGATTATTTTGATTTGATTATTTTTTCAAGTTTGGTGTAGGACCGTCGTGGCTGACCGTCCAGAGTATGTCAAAGCAATGTATCAAGTAATTAATTTATTTGAATATAAATGGAATATTCTGTATCTCTCTGGGCGTGCCGCGGAAGGTGGGGCGGCTGTTTCGGGGTGTTTATGGGTGGTGCGCCGACCAAGTTGTTCATCACTTTTTATCAGGCCTGCCTTTCGATTTTTTATATGGGCCTTTCAATAGGGGGTTTCAAAGTTGACCGATTTTTTCCGATTTCTTGTTCGAAATCTTGCCAACAAAACTTATAAAAACGAAAATAAAAACTGAGTTTTTTCATGTTTTTCAGGAGGGGGGTTTCAAAGCTAACGACCCTATATCCTTCCCTCAAGCACATGCCACCTGTGAGAGCGATTTAGTGTACATCTACATCGAAATTAGAAAGTTACAGTAGAGTAAGGCTTTGGGTTGGTTGGCAAGATTGCATTGAATGGCAGGCCACTGGAGGACTTTTTGCTGACAAGCTCTAACGATTTGGAAGTAGCCCCTACTGATTGCAGCTGATTGCAATATCCGGGCTGTTTCGAAATACTGTACCGCTCAGAGAGAACATATGGGATTGGCTGCTTCAACTACATCAAGGTTAGTATCCCAAAGACCATCATCTGCACCCACTTTTTGTTTTGATTCATCTTGTCCATCGGAACAATCAGATCATCGTCATCTAAAGCGGCAAATTTCAAACGAGAATGAGCCAAGATTCGGCAAAAAAATCAATTTGGATGACGAGGGTTTCGAAAAGGCAGCAAGCTGCGAAATCAGTGAGTTTATTACTGATGTACTGCCACGAAAAGTAAGCATAATAACATTTGCTGGTTTACAGTGGTTCCTGTTGTTGCTGTTGATGAAGCCACTGGGAAAGATATACAATCAATCAGCATGTTCACAAAGCTCACACGTCTGACGTCGTTGAACAAAGCATCCTTTATTAGATTGGTTACCGATTCTAAACCAGCTTGGTCGAATCTTTTATTCAAGATTGCCTTCAGAGACACGAAGGCAGCAGCCAAACAAGAAATTGAAGATGACGGTCTGGCCTTTGTGCTTCGAGTCAAGGTAAAGGCAGTGAAAGGAGTGTTTCAATTTCCAAACAGCTTTAGTTTTGTTGTCTTCCTGTCAAAAGGTGAATTATCTGGTCATCTTCAGGTCTTCTTACGTCAATTACAATTATAGGTTCCAGTAGTAGTGCTTCAGCTCAACCAGCTACCCACCGTCGCGACATTTTGGAAAAACTGGCAGGGCATCCACATACTCGAAATGACTCTCTTGGTCAACTGAAGGAGTTGTATGTGGGTACTTGTCAAGTCAAGGACAACCATGGCGACCACTCAAATGGTTGCCTCAGAAGAAATGGTTACCATTTGCTTCTATCTGAAGATAAGCATTTGCGTCCTTGGGCTAGAATCTTGGTGAGTTTCTCAGAGCAAACCTGTCAACAAACTGAATGTTGTTCAGACAGCTGGAAATGATCCACATCTTACTCTTAACACACCTCCCAACTATGCATGCTTTGATATGAAAAACGCATATCTTCTTCAACAGGAAAGGTTGGGTACTGGCTTGTCAACTTTAGAACCCCCATCAGCCCGCCCTTCTGTGAAGGGCACCCTTTCCCAAGCATCAACTGGAAGCAATGTTCGAACAGTCACAATCACAGTTGTAAGGTCTTCGGGTCGGTTTTTCAAACTTGTTTCACAACATGCTATCAGCCAGACCTGCTCAATCTGTTCAATTCTTGAGATGGAAGCTCCAGAATTCCTGTCAGCTGTTGCCGAAAAGCTAGATGTTCGAATTATTTGGAAGTTGGGAAGTATAGGTGTTTCCTTTGAAGGAGCATTGTGGGCACATTTTGACCAGGATCATTTGGAGATTGAAGGAACTCAAGTCCAAAGAAGAGTTTTTGACCTCTCCTAAACTTTCAAAGTTGTTTTGTTGCTTAGACTTTATCTTTTTTTTTTTGAACATTTTGTGCTGTAATAGAAATCAGAACTTATTCAATTTGAATGGTCAAACAATTAGGAGAGTAAGATAGGAGAGTAAGAAGAGTTTATTACAATTTGCACAATCTAAAACATGCATCAGCAAGAGTGGGAGTGAACATATCACAGGCTTCAATGATTTTTGCACTTCTGTTTCCGTCAGTTATGTCCTCTTTGTTTCTTCTGAGCCATTGCATTGTGTGGTGAAACGAATTCTCAATTGGGGTTAAGTCTGGCGAGTACGGTGGCAAGAAAATCAGTAATACTCCAGCTCTTTCGAATGCTCTACGGATTGCAGGGTGTTTGTGAATCGCTGCATTATCGCAGATAACTGCTGAATTTGGTCCTGGGTATCTACTGCATTCTGGAAGCTGCAACAATAAGATGAATAAATAAGAAGTAGTGGTATTGCATCTTTCTCACCAGCTTATTCACGGCAAAATCAAACACATCCAGCCCATCTAATGCCCCCTCTTCAACCGAGAATGCAAGGTATCCATCAGATAATGAAATTGCGGCTATGATTGAGTATCGGACTCCTCTTACAAATGGCGCAATATGAATGGACCTTCTTCCAGCAATGGAGTAACCAAATCGTCTTTCGAGGGTCTTCTTGTCATTTGCAGCCTCGTCGAAGAATACAAGGTACTCCCTTTGGTAGTTTCCAATCTCAGCCACAAAACAAGCTCGTTCCCATTCATTTCTTTCCGAGGCATGAGCAGAAAGCTAGAATTTGGAGGAATATAAGCCACGGAACTGAGATATGGTACTGTCGTTTGTTAACACAAACCTTTTTGTGAGTGTATCCCTCTCTTTGTAGGCATCTCCATAGGGTCGGAAGTGGGACTTTCCGCTTTATGACTATTTCAAGCTCTTCTTGAAGCTCAAACAAGTACCAGTCTGTTCTTTCATCCAACAATGTCCGCAGGTACTGTCGCAACAAGTTCAGTACAACAAACATCGGGTTCTTGCACATTGGCTTGCCTCGCAATACATGCGTTCTACAGTTCGTCTACGACCGCTTACTTGTGCAAAGGGATTGCTTGTGCAAGAATATAGATTCCAGAACGAGCGCACACGAGCGACTGTTCTCCGGGAGACCCTTTGGTTTTTGATAGTAGTGTCAACAGGTATACCATCCAGCATGTCAAGAACGATATTCTTCCGGATGTCAGAGCTCCAAGTCATTTCAAAATTGAAAAGTTGCATCCCTTGTAAGCAGCCTTGTAAGATGGAGCTTCTGCAGAAACGCTGAACTGCACGCTTCTTCACAGCCTCCAGGCTTGTGCTATGGGATCTCTACCAAAAGTTATACAAAGCTACCAAATGCAATACACCTCAATATACGGGGCAACCGGCAGACGTCTGGCATGCGATCAGAAATCGACCGGCAATACCGTGGCGATTGCCGGAAGACCAATCCCACCGCTTCCGGTCGTCCACACCACCAGACGGAAAAACAGCCGGCCAGACTGCTGGAACCCCTCGGGTATTCTGGCAGAAATTGGGCGGCGTTTTCGGAAGAATACTCACGGAAGTGCCTTCGGCAACTGCAATAAATCCAAGCCCAATCGCCAGCACTACACATCCACCGCACAGAATTAGATTTAAAATCAAAACAGTATATAATTATTTATTGGACTATCTTGCATCTTCCCATCCAACTACCCCTTCTACTTAGATTTGTTGCGGCTGATCCAAGCAGAAATTCCAACGCAGCCAGCATTGACAGCAATGGACAGTGTATCCTCAACTTCTCTGCAGGTCCAGGCTTAATGCCTCTAACACTTCTCGAGACTGCAGCCAAAAAGAGATGACTTCATTCTCGCAGGGCGAACATATACTGCCCTCAAAGGCGTCCAAATTGCAGTGAATAGCACTGGCTGGCCTTCAAGTCTGGTTTGATCCCTAGGACACTGGATCTTTAGTGTCATAAAGAAATAAAAACCGAAGTACTCACCATCTAAGATCGCGGGAGTCAATGATTCAGCAGTAGCAGTTGATACTGTTGGCCATTTACTGTTGCTGTTCTTGCCATACTTGGTCTAGAAGGCAGAGATTGTGAGCTTCGAGTTTTTTGATAGAAGGTACAAACCAGGATAACACATAGAGAATTCAAAAAAAATCCTTGGATACACCCCTAGAACGGCAAAGACTTGTCGTTAATACTCTTAATTAAGAAATAGTGTGACGACCCACTGGTGCTCGGTTGTGGAGGGTGATTTTGCTTATGTTTTAGTTTCTGGCTTCCACTTATAATTTTCCAAATGACGCAATTGAAAAATGGCGTGATCTTGAATAAATAAATAAATAAGTATTTACTCAAATAAAGCATCAATTTAAGTGAGATTAATAAACTATTTATTGAATGTAACATGGTTGGAAAAGGTGTAGAGAGATGGAAACAAATGAACGCTCCTATGAGCAGAACGTGCGTGGCACAGGGAAATACGAACGCTCGTAAGAGCAGAACGCAAAACAAGAAAATGCGAACGCTCCTATGAGCAGAACGCGAAAGAGGAAAATGCAAATGCCCCTATGGGCAGAAACCAAAACGAAAAGCAAATGATATGAGCATACCTTTCTTGTGCGGCTGGTTGGATAATGGTGGCCCCTGCGTCAAAAAAAACCGCACTCCAGGCTGGTTCCTTCGCAATGACAGCCGACAATTTACGCTGAGGGGCTGCTCTAAAGGGGTGGACTTGGTGGGCAACCTGCCAGAGAAAGATTAGTTCGGACATCAGTTTGTTAAATCGAAAAACAACAATGGCCCATACCTCCATGTCCATGTTGCCGATTGGCTTGTAGTACTGGATGATACGAGCCTACTGACGGCAAAGCTTGGTTTCTGCATGGTTTCTGCATTGTTTTGAGGTTTTTCTTGCATTTTTCTTTTTGTTGAAGGCGTTAAAGATAATAAAATCAATTTTATTATTTCTTTGTTTGATTTTATATACTTCATTTGGTTTTATTATTTGGTGTATTAATCATCCAACTGGCTGATTGTGCCGCCCTCAGCCCTGCTGAAATACTACCGGCGCAACGTCTGAGATGCGGCTGAACCTCCGCAGGATTCTGTGGTTTTGCACTGGAGCAAGACTTTCGGAACGTCGTGCAGATTTCTGACGACATTTCCGTGGCGTATGCCGGGCGAACTTGTCATCCGGAATCCAGACGGAAACGGCGCCCGTATTCTGTCAGGGGCAGATTGCGGCCGGCATTCGTGGCGCAATCCGCCAGATGCTGCTTCCGGCCGGCATTCATCCGGATTTTGAATTAGCGGTGTACTTGGAAAAATCGAAAAAAAAGAGGATGTGCCATTCTTTTTGAAATCAGCTGTAAGGAAAATTGGTATATATAGGACAGAAATCACATTAGAAGATAACAAGAAGAAAAAGGACAATCTCACACACTTAACCTGAAAGTAAAGGCTTATTTTACTACAAAGAATGTCCAAGGAGTTGCCCAAAACGACAGGAAAGCGTCTGAATTTTCACTCTTGCTGCCATTGAAGGAGATGCAGGTGGACAATTCAACTTGGGTGACATGTACGAGAAAGGCAAAGGAGTTACCCAGGACTATTCCAAAGCTGTAGAGTGGTACACTCTGCTGCGAATCAAGAAATACTCATTTGCGCAAAGACGACTTGGTTTCATGTAGGAAAAGGCCTGAGTGTTTCCAAGAACGCAGGCGTTGCGAAAACGTGGAAAGACAAAGCAGCACAAAATTTTAATTAAGTTACTTGAACACGAGAGATCCAAATACACAAAAAAATAATTAAATAAACAATGTTACTTATATTTATTGATTAGCATTTACTCAAATGCAACAAGCCCAAAGCCAGTTACACTATTGGAAGCATAATTGCCAGGGCGGGCAGGCTCCATATCAAACAATTGTTCACTGGGGTCATCATTAAACTAGTTCAAAAAAAATACAGTGGGCAATGAGAAGATTAGAGCCTGATACACAGGCCTGTAGATACACAACAGAAAGAAGTGTCAACACCTACCAAATGACCAATCACATCATAATTGATCTTTTTAGACAACGAGGGTTTACTCGCCAACACGTTCATTCCAGCTTGTTGAACAGAGTCGGCAGGTATTATGGCATTGTTGCTGCTGTTTCCTGCAATCCTCCGTTTCTTGGCTTTTTTGGTCACTGGTCTAGTTCCAGCAGCTAGTTTTTCTGTTGTACCATATATCAATCGACGAACGATTGGGAAATCTGAGTGTTCCAAATACCTCTCTCCCATTCCTTGTTTTCAGCTTCCCAGAACATTTTCTTGATTTCGATTTCTTGTTCTGTGAGCAGACAGTCTTCAACTTCAGAATCTTGGTCGAGCAGTGACAAATCATCGTCCAGTGTGTCCATATTCACACCGACTATAAACGCGTTAGAATTCCAACGAAACACAGAGAAGAACACACTTACCAGTGGCAGCCAGTTTTTTAAACGCCTCACTCTCCATAGTATGATTCATGTCTCCAACCGCCAGCTGCAAGTCCTCGTCCATTTCTTCCTCCTCGTCTTCGACTTCGTCTCCCCCTTCTTCTCCATCGCCCTCTGGTCCATCTCTCTTCTTTTTCCCCTTTTCCTCCGCCTTTTTCATCTTCAACAATTTAGCAGCCTCCAACGCCGCAGCTTTCCGTTTCTTTTCACGCATAAAACTCGGCGGATCTTGGCTACTCTCCAGCATCAAGTTTTGGAAATCGTCAACAGATAAGGCACTGCTTGGAGTTTCGCGAAAATCTTCTAGTCGTTTTGCGAGTGTTGCTTCGCAGATTTTCACTACGGATACGATTTCACGTGGTGTTCGAGCGAATCCGTTCATGCGTGCTGCTATAAAGAGACAGGCGGCTGTTTTTTTTTGTTCGATTGGGTGTTATGATCTTTCGCATGATGATTCAAGGTGCGTCTTCGTGGGATGACAATTACTTCAGCTGTGCTCGCCTTTTTTGGCGGCAAGATAAAGGAGCACTAGCTTCGGCAGTAGAGATTTCGCCTACGGCGGTAGAGATATTGCCTTGGCGAAAGAAAGGCCTGCGTCAAACGAAACTCACCACAAATACCAGCAGGTTTCCTCCCCTTAACAATCCAGTCTCTGTCCATTCTAGAAACCAAGCGCGTAGCATCACGAATAACATCCGGTGTCTTTTCATCAAATTCCAATTTCGAAGCAAAACGAACGATATAAAGCATTGGATCGACAAGAGGCAAATCGTGAATTTTCAAAACATGGACTAGTTTGACAAAGGTTGAACCAAGAAGGTATAAATTGATGCGCAAGTGTTCGGAAAAGTCAATAAGCATATGTGATGTTTTCTCCATTCGACCTGATTTTGTGTGTGTTGCAGTCAAAAACAAGATTCGAAGAGAAATGGACAACTCACAGACAATATACAGGCAAGAAGACGCCACATTCATTGCTTTTCGGCCTTTTGTAAAGTTTTCTGGACACAAGATGTAGGTAATCAATCAGAACATACTCGGTCGACCAGTTACAGAACAAACACACTCACGAACAACGGCAATGTTAAAGTATCTCTGAGCAGATTCAATCTGGCGATCAGTCATTCTCATTTGGTTTCCGATTTGTGCGATCCGCCTGTGACCTAATTTGGCAATGAGCGATTGTTTCCACGGAATAGCGATGAGCGATAGCACCATTTGCGATAGTCTGCTCTCTCGATTCGCCGGCCGCCGCACCGCCCATGCGGCCAATGCCGCTGCCGCCCCTCGAAGCTGCCCTGGCTGGTTCGGTGTTTTGTTGTTTGTTTGTTTGTTGTTTCGGTGTTTGTTCGCAAGGAAGCAGTTAGCCCTAACCAGGCAGCCCTGACAAACAACAAACACCAACCAGTGCCGCCGCCCACAAAGAAGCCGTCCGCGCCGCCGCCTTCGGTGAACGTAACTTCGGACACAATGGCGTTCTGCTCAACCACTTCGCCACAGGCGGTGCACACGGAGTGGCCCAGGTTTCCCTCAAACTCAATCTGCGAGGATCCACAGCGGCAGGAGAGCATTGCGGGTCGGTGGGTTTGCTGGTGGGTGGTTTTTAAACACTCTTTTTTGCTTTCTTCTTTCTTTCTTTTTGGTCTCAATGCTGACACACAAGATGGAAGTGGAAGGCGGCGATGAGGGACAACAAGGTGTGCATCACGAAAGGGAGTTATACTATACTGCGTGACGATTCTTAACCACTGGTTTCGTGTGCGATGATTCGCTAGAATTGCTTCACCCGTTCCACACAGCTGATGGGTCTTGTATCGAAGGGGCCGCTCTCAAGTGGACGCAGACTAATGATGGTTTGTTTTTAAAAGTCCCTTGCTCTTTCCGTCTTTCTTGCTTTGTCTTTCGGCAGTCCATGCTCACTCTGCTTTGTTGAATCACATCGATAAACCAGAACAACTCCAACTTTCATTCGAACTTTCACTGACAAATTGCGATGTGTGTTGCGATGCTTACTATTTGCAAAAGACCGAGTCGCTGGATGCTGCCGCGTTTTCGATTGCCAACAAAAGGGATGTTGTTCGTTTAGGAAAGGCTCTTGCAGATGTTAATATGGCCTTGGAGAATAGTTCTTGTCCTTTGAAGGATGTTCGAAAAGCATTTACGGTTCGTGTGTTTGTGGTTGTGGTGTGACATCGTGGTGAAGGCAGTGAATCATCATCGCCGAAGGCCAACGCCAAAGGCGAACTTCTTGATCACTATCGAATATAGTGAATGATTCCGTGAAATTCAACGGATACTACCCAGTTTAAAAATTGACTCTGACTATACATTCACTTCCAGAACTATGCCTACGAAATTTTAAAGTATCCCCACTACTTGATGGATTCCCGGATGGACACTGAATTCACAAAAGCCCTCGTGTCTTGCCAAAAAGTGAAACTTCTGAAATTCAAAACAGCTCTGCTTCCTGGATTGATTATTCTTGCTGCACACAAGAACGAGTTTGTTCGAAACTGGGCCTTGAATTCAATGGCGCAAATGGATCCTTCATTGTACACAGATCGTAGTCATTTATCCTCAATTGACTTGGCAGTCAAAGTTGTTGTCAGCAAAGTAATTGATGATACTTTGGTCAACACCAAGTACAACCTCGTCTCTGAGACGACACTCATTTGGCACACTTTTGCGGCAATGGTCTGCTGCTTTACAACAGATGGAATTGTCGCCCTTTTGGAAATGTTCCCAACTCTTGACGAATTTGTGTGCAAGAGCCTGACGTCTGTTACAGCAACATCGTCTACTGACAGTAACTCATTCCAATTTATTCTTTCCACTTTCTCCAAATTCCGTGAAAGTGTTCCAAATGTCCCCAACCAAACCATCAATACCCTGACAAACATTTGGACAACCATCTTTGCCCATCCATGGTCCCAAACCATCCTCAAAACCACTCCATGGATCCATGAATCCACATCAATTCATAATAATCTCCCCATCAGTGACATTTGGATTGCCGTCTTTGCTTGGATCCCACCTATTCTTGCTTCATTCCACCAACTGTCACTATCCTTGGAATCATCATCAGATTTGATTCAAACACTGCTTTTCACACTTCTTTCAGACTACGACGAAACGTGGACTCTTCACGCGAAGCCCGAATTTGTCCGCCTTGCCCTCCTCCCACTCTTACCCCACGTCAAAACCTACAACTTCCCCAAACCTTTGATTGACAAAATCTGCGCCTACAGTCTCTCATCAACAAGGCAAGCAACAACAACAGCCGAACCCGCTTCAACAACAAAAGACATGGTTCTCCACCACCTCATCACCGAATGCCTCGACAACGATATCGACACGCTCGAACAAGCCTTCCAAGATATCTACCGGGACTGCACTGGATTCGATGCCGCCGCGCCAAATGCGAGTCTCCTGCACAGTGAGATTTGGAAAGTCTTGGGATGTAGTAGCCAAACAGATGGATACGATTCACTGTTTGGACATGTTTTCAAAGTGTTTGGGCGAGTTTTCTTGTTTGATCATGTCAATGTGGATGCAGTGGCGCTTGGGCAAGGGTGGAGTGAGCATCAGAAGGAGTATGGGAATAGCTTTAATATGGGGTTGTCGTTGGTTTGGTTTGTGGTTCATCGTGGGATTGGGTTGAGTGTTGCTAATGATAACGATGTTGATGGTGATTCAGTTGCAAATTCGGTCGTTGTTGGAGATTTGTTGTATTGCTTGGTTTGTAGAAGTGATGATATTTCGGAGCTTGCCAAACAGATTCTGTTCAAGAAGGCTGGAGTAACCAAGTATTTTTGTTATTTCTTTGCCTTTTTTTGGTTAATTAACAAACTAACATTATTCTTGACAAAAGATACCTCTCCATGCTCGAATGGGTTTTCAAAGACGACGAAGAAACCAAAATCACAACTCTTCTCACAATCCTTGACACATTTCGAGATCTCTGTACAATGGGCAGCGGCCCACCACTCCTCGGATGCGCCGAAAGAATCCAAACCCTCCTCAAAAACACATGCGAGATTGTCTTCCAAAGCGACGAATCCTACCGCTTCAACGACACGAACCCAGACCTCTGGATAAAATCCTGGCCGTTCCTCAGCAGCATCCTCAGCAGCAGTGTGAAATGGGCGAAACGCGACCTCAGCATCAAAAAAGACATTAAACTAATCATTGCGCAGACATTTGCGATCGTGCGACAACTTTTGGGGCATTCCAACGTCTTGACAAGTAAAAACTTTATTGCGAGTGCGACTGTTCCGTTCATGAATACGGTGTGGAGTATTTTCCAGTGGTACCGCGTTTTGGACGATGGGATCAGAGAAGAGAGTGTGGCCTTGACAATATTGTTTTTGAAAGTGGCGGAAGGGTTCAAGTATGTGTTGGATGAGTCTTTGATTGGTGCCATTATGCATTATATGGATGGAAGTTTGAAGTCGCGGTTGACTGCGGAGAGTAAGAAGGTGTTGGAGGATTGGGTTGTGGGTATGTATGAACGGCAGGAAGCAAAGAAGCCGAAAAAGAGTTTGGAGAGTGTTGCTTCTGCGAGTGGAGGCAGTTCTGTTAGCGCGATTCAGAAGAGCGTTGCAGATGCAGTTGGCGCTGTGAAACCACCACCAGTTGCTGCAAGGAGAAAGCTTAGCGTTGATGATTCCACTGCGCAACAACCAAACAAATTTGCCAAAGTTGAATCGTCGGCGTTCAATGATGCTGTCAAGAGAGGTATGCAGGGAATTGTTTTTTGACCGGTTACTTTTCGCCCAGCTAAGCCCTTTTTCATGAAAGTTCAAGCGCTTCCTTTGGCGCCAAAACCAGCAGCAAAGCCATCAACTACAGCCTCAGGAAAGCCAATTTCCAAATTATCACAACTGCGACAATCCCACATTGCCGAACAGCGACGTCATGTGCAAGATCAAACACGAAGCCGAACAGTGGCCACGATCCTTTCGCGTGCAGATTCATCCGATACAGAACCCGACTATAAAACATACAAGTCGATTAAAATGATTGACGATGGGATGGTTGTCGATTTGGATACCCACAAAAAGAACCTTGCCGCAGCCAAGAAGGAAGCCCCACCATTGAAAAAGCAAGTAGCAACGCGCTTCAGAAACATGAATGAATTTTATAAAATCTTTTTGAAGTGGCGGGTGGATGATCGTGGGAAGTTGCCTGTCGATTTCCCATTTGAGTTGGTGCCGATTCCGGATAGATTTGAATCCAATGATGACTATATGAATGTTTTTGAGCCCTTGTTGGTGTTGGAGTGCTGGGAGCAATTCAAAACAAGTGTGGAGGAAACGGATTTCAGTAAGAATTTCACTTGGACTTTGGATACTTGCATGATGGTGGACGACTTCCATGGTAAACTTAACACAGTTTTTTTTTCGAAGCTTTGTTCTCTCTAATGATAACTATTTTTTTCAATCAGATGTTACTTTTGTCCAGCCATTTGAAGACAGCAAGAAACGAGTCACAGATTCCGATTTAGTCTATATCCAGCAACAAGGTGGAAAAGCAGGCGACCGCAAAGGATTCCTTGGTAAAGTCCAAAAAATGTTTTCGCGAAAGGGAGAAACCACGTACATCACACGAATCCACTTGAAGAACCAACACACTATCGTACCTCTCCTTTTTGAAAACTCCAAATGGGTTGTCACGAAGTTGTTCCCCATGACAACAGTTCTGCGTGAATACGAGTCGCTGTTGCAGTTGCCGAAGGTGGCGCTGTGTTCGGAAGTGATTACGCCATTGTATAGGAAAAAGTTCGTGCCAAAGGAAGGGTCGGTGGAAAAGGCGATGCAGATTTTTGGGGCGAATCGACCACAGGCAGAAGCGATTGCGACTGCTACTCAGAGACCCAGTGGCTTCGTGTTGATTCAAGGGTAAGCTGTTGGATTTTAAACAGGAGGACTTATTTCTTGTCAACTTACCTTACTTTTTTAAAATTACAGTCCTCCAGGAACTGGAAAAACAAAGACTATTCTGTCGCTTGTTGGGTCACTGCTTACCAGTGCCGCCACAGCCATCAATGCCCCCGGCGGCGGCAACGCAATTAAAACTCCTGGTGGTGGGGGAACTGCTATTAAAGCTCCCGGAGGCTCGGCTATTCGACCTCCAGGTGGTGGCTCTGCAATTCGTGCACCAGTGGGTCGTGGGCCTCCTGTAGTGCAGGCGTCTCGAAATGTGCAGCCAAGCAGTGCGGCCAAGAAGAATCGGTTATTGATTTGCGCACCATCGAATGCTGGTTCGTTGTCATCGCCCTTTATCCGCATAAATTTGTTTGCTTACGCTATTCTTCCTTTCAGCTTGCGACGAAATCGTGCGTAGATTAAAAATGGGAATTCTGAACGCACAAGGTAAAGAATTCAAGCCAAGAATCGTCCGTCTCGGAACAAGTGACAGTATCGGTGCCGACATCCGAGACCTTACAATCGAGAGTCTCATCAAGGAGCAGCTTGCCAACGACGCAGAGTTTAGAAAAGTCAACCAAGACGTGAACGACAATTCGCAATGGTTGGCATTAGAAAAGCATCAAGCCGAACTCAACAAGGAGCGGGATGCGTTGCGCGAGAAGGAGCAGAAAGCTGTCAACTCGACCAAGGAGGCGGATTTAGTTCGAAATGCTATTTCCAAGGTTACTGAGAAGCTGAAGGCTGTTGATGAAAAGTTCAAAGCGCTTAAGCAGAAGAGGTTGGAGCGGGAAGGAAGCTCGGATCATATTCGGTCCAGAATTAAGGCTTCGCTGTTATTGGAAGCTGATGTTATGTGAGTGTTTTTGGGGTTTTTTTTTTTGTTTTTCTAGGATTGACTTGATGTTCTGGTTGACAGCATGGCAACCTTGTCTGGAGCTGGACACGAAATCGTCAGCACTCTCCAGAACTTTGAATTCCCAACTGTTATTATTGATGAAGCTTGTCAATCTGTTGAATTGAGTTCTTTGATTCCATTGCGCTATGGAGCCAAGAAGTGTATTCTTGTTGGTGATCCCATGCAACTGCCACCAACAGTCTTGTCTCCAACTGCGAAAAAGTATGGGTACGAAAATAGTTTGTTTCAACGTATCATGGGAATGTATGGAGACAGTGTGTGTTTGTTGAGGTATTTTTTTTTTTTTTTTTTTTTTTTTTTTTTTTTTTTTTTTTTTTTTTTTTTTTTTTTTTTTTTTTGCTTTTCGGTTGGAAGGAATTCCAATGGTTTTTTTTTCTAACTTCCTTCCATCTCCACAGTATCCAATACCGTATGCACCCAAATATCAGCTCTTTCCCATCTGCCCAATTCTATGGATCTCGTCTTCTCGACGCCGAAAAGATGGAATCAAAGTGCGTTGCTCCATGGCACTCTAAAGACGAATACCCAACATACAGATTCTTAAACGTGGGATGGGGTCGAGAGCTTCGAGAGCGCCATTCTCTCTACAACCCAGACGAAATCATTGCGTGTGTCAACTTTGTGGCCAAGCTGTGTAAGACGTTCCCAGAAATCAACTTTGCATCTCGGATTGGTGTGATTACTCCGTATCGTATGCAAATGTTGAAGATGAAGGATAAGTTTAAGGAAAAGTTTGGGGATGGTGTTTTGGATTACGTGGATATTAACACGGTTTGTTTTCAATTTTTATTTTGTTTTGGTTGTTTTGGTTGGTTAAAACTTGAAGGGATTTCTAGATTGATGCGTTTCAAGGACGAGAAAAGGATATTATCATTTTATCTACTGTTCGTGCTGGATTGGGAGAAGCTGTCGGTTTCTTGAAGGACAAGAGACGAATGAATGTGGCCTTGACTAGAGTAATACCGTTTCTTTTTTATCAAATTGAAGGATTATTTAAATGATCAAAAAATAGGCCAAAAACTCTTTATTTATTGTCGGCAGAGGCGTCTCCTTGTGCAACAATGAAGATTGGAGAGCCCTTGTAGAAGATTGTCAAGCGCGATCCATGTTTGTGGAGATGGAGCGAAAGGAGTTTGGTCCTTCTGCCAAGTTTGATTATGGATCGATTCGCAATTTGAAGGACTGATGAGTAATAGTCCAAAAAGGGGTTTTTATATATTCTTGTTACAAAAAAAATAAGCAAAAAAGGCACTTCATGTACTTTGCTTCCCAACAAGTAATAATAACATAAAAACATGTTTTTTTTTCTGCCTTTACGCGATTTTCTTTACAACTGGTGAGAAGTCGAAATTCTCCGAGCGTCTGACAATTCTCTAAAAAAAAAAACCACACAACCTTGATATACGCGCCTTTTGAGATTATGGACGACGGTATCGAGAGCAGAGACGAGGAATCTTTCTACGGGTGCGTATAATCGGCAAGACAAAAAAAAAACCGCACTGCCAAAACTTGACACGACGTTTTTTTTAAGATTCATCAAAGATCCAACTGACGCGCTTCTAGTCATTGAAGGATGTATACACGGGACCTTAAGAACGTTTACGGGCGCTGCGAATACTCTGATTCGCAGTGGAAGCTGTTTTGTTTTCTCCGATACGTCAGTCCAAATGAAGAGATGGCGTGTGAGTTCAGAACTCCCCCACCCCTCCAGCCAGCGCTTCATACACTCATCCGTACTATTTTTTTTGTTTTTTGTTTTTAGGACGGAGAACGTTGGTCCCCATCAAGAGCACACGGAAGCTTCCTTCTGTATAGGTATGTGTTTGTTCCAGGATACAAATATATGGGGTAAAAACCATCCAACCTGGAACTGACAAGTTTTACAAAAAAACGAAACACAAAAAAACATAAACAACACCAATAACTTACAGAGAAGTTGAATCCACAAGACATGCAGTGGCAGCGTCATCCAATAATACAGAACCACAGTTCTCAGCCAAAGATCCTACCTCGTCTTTTGGCGCGGCAGCCAACCAAAATATTCCAGGATTAGAGCCATCTTTCAGCGAGAAAACCCTGAAACCGAATACACGTATTTTACCTGATGGATTAACGAAACGCACGATATCCATGTTTGGATCTGATGGACAAAAGTATCGGTAAATAAAACAGCCCCCCAAAAAAAACGATGATTTTTCCTAAACAGAATAATACCACAAAAAACTTTTTGCATGATTTAGAGTTATATCTTACTACACCCGAAAAGATGTGGTCCACTTTTTCGGATTCCCGCATCATCAAGGAATCATCAAGTTGAAAACACCCACGGAAGTCCCAATCCTCAGAAAGTTTCTGGAAGGCAATAATGAAACGCAGTTTAAAGCACTCATGGCTAAATCAACTGTCGGGATAGACAAGAGGCCGCTGCCTGCTGTTGATTCAATAGAGCCAGCACGTAAAAAGTCGATCCCCGTTATCATTGCTGCTAGTACTGCATCGTCATCGTCATCATCAGCATCGCCATCATCATCAACGTTGTTAAAAAAGCGGAAAGGATCTGTTGAATCTGAACAAGATTGCATACGTCCGGTTATATCTTGTGAAGCAGCAGTTTCGAAAAAGCAAAAGAAGGGGCTATATACTGAGTTGTCTGAAGAAGTTTCAGTGACTGCAGCGTTATTATCAACAGGATCTGTATCACCGCCAACTTCATGCACTAGTGGAATCCAAATGATTCCTCAACAACAGCAACACTGGCATCAGCAGCAGCAGCACCAACAACAACAACAAAGATGTACCACCTCAAGTAATCCAACACACCCTTTTATATCAACTGATAAAGCATCAATTGTCCCCCAATCATCCCGCCATTTACCACCCCTCGCATCATGGCTATACCACCACCCATATCCCCCATATCACAAGCAACAGCAACAACCAAACTATTCAAGCTATCAAGGGGAACATTGGCGATTCCAGCCGTCATACTACGCAGCAGTGTATACACCCCCCAGTGGGTACCATCAAACAAATTATCCACATCAAGTTCAGCTGCCTCTTCCGCAGCCGCCGCCACGTCCGCCACAACAACCCATAGATTCTTTGCCTTCAAATAATAGAAATATTTGATCCTTTTGAAACATCTATGACACGAAGCACAAAATGTGGAAATCGCCGAACGTCATTGAATAAAAGATATATTATTCCTGGGAAAAATTAGAGTTTTTCATTTGAATTTAATTTGATGGTTCGACAGTTTATTTTTTTGGCTTTCAATCCCGCATTTATCCGTATTTGTTTTTTTGATGAGTGTGTTTCCCTTCCTCCTTAATCGCGTTCAACAATACGTGTAATGTGCTGCTCAATATCAGAAACAGTCAATTGACGGAACTCTGGATCGTCTTTTGTCACAATCCCGATTTCCAAGTCTGCTGGTTTAAAGTCAATTGAAAGAACACTGCTGAGAGTTGTGATTGCCAACTAAAAGAATTTTTTTGGTTTGGTTTGGTTTAGTATACAACACACACAAAAATCACAATCTTTTGGAGATGAAAGCTCTCTCTCACTTCAACGGTATCTTCCACACTCAATGATTGCTCCTTTTTGAGTTTCTTTTCCAAATGATTTGTGGCTTCTTGGCCTTTGGCGCCGGCTGATGTGGCCTTGTATCCCGCGTAGTATCCAGCGGGATCGCATTTGAAGACTTGTGGTCCGGCTTCATCGTCATAGCCAATAAGCATCATTGCTGAAAATATTTTTTTGGAAGTGTGAGTGAAAAACAAAAACGGGTGTCCAAAAAGAAAATGGGTAACATACAAACTCCATAGGGTCTCATTGCAGCATGTTGAGTATACACTTGCGCCAAGTTTGCGATTCTCTTTGCAAGCATGTGGACAGGGATTTCGTAGCCGAATTTGTACCTCCATTCCGCGGCTTCCATACGAGCACGAGCGACTTGTGCTCTTGCATCCGCTGTTAATTTTTAATATTTTTTTTTTTTACAAGTTAGAATGCATGTTTTCAGCAAGTGCGGGTTGAGGGTCAAAAAGTAAAAATTTGGACAACGCGTCCTTCTGGGTATAACAAAAAAACGCTACCAATCAGCCCCGTCATGACACATCCAATTCCTCGCGTGAGTTGGAAAACGTGAGTTACAGTCTCTGGATCAAGCAACTTGTCTGGAACTTTCTTTTGTGTGCAAACAACGGCACAGTCCTTTCCCTTGATTGCGACGCTGGTCAAGCCGGCATTCGAAATGGCTTTGAATGCATATTCGACCTGTGTTTTGTTTTAGGGGGGGTGGAGGGTTAGATTGGAATGAAGCTCTTTCTCTTGGGTGAGTTATTTCAAAAAACCCAACCTGGTAAAGGTGTCCATCCGGTGAAAAGATGGTAATATGTCTGTCGTCTAGAAGAGTTGCGTGTTATTTGCTTTGTTGTTGGCGAGAGTGCGTTGCAGCTTGGGGTTTGCCTTACATCCGCCAGCTCCACCTCGAGACATTCTTGAGTTGAAGTTTTTTTAAATTTAAGTTTATTCTAATTTAGTTTTAATATAATATCCGATAGTATCACTTATTAATTTAATAACCTTTGCTATTGCATGCCTTGACGTCAAATCGTTGAATTAGGAAGCATGTAGTTTAGTGGTGGTGAAGGCGTGTTCAAAGTTTGCAGTCAAGCCGCGACCAATAACGAGCACGAAAGTCGAAGCAGGCGAATGCACGATTGCTGCCACTTTTTCTACCATTGCCAATGTTGGCTATTGGTTTGCAGACAGACGACAGATTGAATCTTTTTTCTTTTTGACCGACTTTTGACGAAATGGACGCAACAACCGCGCAGCTTGCGGCGCTCTTCCAGCACGCGCTGGCGGCCGAGCCGGGCATCCGCACGCAGGCCGAGCAGGGACTCAGGCAGGCCGAGGCGCACGACGGCGTGCTGCAGGCGCTGATGCGGCTGGTGATGGACACGGCGGCAAACAGCGGCGTGCGCAAGAACGGTTTGTCCGTCTTTGTTTCTTTGGAGGCCTAACCCCGCCGCTTGCAGCCGCAATCTTCTTCAAGAACAGAGTCCAGAAGGGCTGGCGCGACCCCCCCGCAACTCCCGATGCCGACGTGGTGCTGGTGGGCCCGAACGACAGGGCCTTTGTGCGCGCACACATTGTGACGGCAGTCATCGAGGTGCAGCAGGATCTGAGGTATTCTTTCCTTCCTTCCTTCTGAGTGTGGTTGATGTTCCCTGCAACCTTGACAGCGTGTTTTTCCTGTCGGCGCTTGAACGCATTCTGCAAAAGGACTACAAGCAGTGGCCACAGTTTCTTCCGTCTGCAATCGCTCTGCTGGACCCAAAGAATCCACCCGCAACAGTCTACGGCGGCCTCATGTCGCTCCATGCACTCACTAAATCCTTGTTCCACATGCAAGACCCTGCAGAACAATACAAGGAACTGATTTCGTCCTGTTTCTCTGGTCTGCATGCAATTGCACTTGGTCTCTTGCCCCAGACTACCCCCGAAGCTGCTGCAATGTTGCGTCTGGTTGGTTGTCTGTGTGACTCGACTATCTGACTGCTTAAGAAACTCACTGGAATTCTATCACCAAACTCAATAGATTGTCAAGATTTATTTAAAGACTATTTCTCGTGATTTGCCTCCTTCTTTGCAAGATTCTTCTTCGCTTGTTCCTTGGGGAACCTTGTTTGTTAATGTATGGTATCGCCATGGGCGGTGTATTATCTGTTTTTCATTTCATTGATTGAACCGCCGAAGGCGGTGTATTTTTTTGTTTTTTATCTCATTCATTCTGTACTTTGGCTTTGCGCTGTAAAAGCAACTAATGCCCCTTTATTGCACAGATTATCGAAAAGGATTTATCTTTCTTGAATGAAACCATTGCCAATGAAGAAGAACGGGAAAAGCATCAATGGTGGAAGGTCAAGAAGTGGGCTTTCCGATGTCTCCACATGTATCTCATGAGGTATGTTATTTGTCTATCGTACCTGCCTTAGGCGGTGTATTCTTTTTTTTCTTTCCGCCGGAAGGGTCTGCTTCGGTAGCCCAGTTTTTCATGTTGTTATCTCAATTCTCAACAATATACAAAACAGATACTGCTCTCGTCGTGACGAAGTAGAATATGCCCCTTTCGCAAACATGTTCATCTCCCACTTTGCACCCGGAATCGCAACGGCCTATCTCAGTGTTGTGAACAAGTGCATTAGTGGAATGTGGGTCACTCGTCACGTGCGCCAACAGCTCAGCACTTTCCTTGCTGATTGCGTTAAATACAAGTCCACTTGGGCCGTCATGAAGCCCCACGCTGTTGCCTTGGTCACGCAGTATGCGTATCCTCAAATGTGCTTCAGTGAAGCTGATGCGCAATTATGGGAGGAGGACTCTATTGAATACGTTCAAAAGAAAATGGGCGACTACAGCTACGAAGAACGCGTGAACCCTGTTGAGGCGGCCGAGTATTTGTTGCATGCGATTGTCAGCAAGAGATTTAAGCAAGTCTTTGGGAGAAATTTTGCAATTTATTATGGCTACTCTCCAAGGAACTGCTGATGCATCCACCAATGAGGCTTCTGCTCGTCGGAAATGCGGAGCTCTTCGTGTCATTTTGTCAATCTGCGATACTGTGATGGATGAGAAGGTTTTTTCTGTGATTTTTTTATTGTATTCAACCAAACTGCTGACTTCTACTTCTCAAACTACTTTCAAGAAATCTCCAATCCACAACCAAATGGACTCCTTCTTTGTCCAACATGTCTTCCCCTGAATTCAAGTCGCGTTTTGGATTCATGCGAGCCATTGCTTTCGAGGCGTTGCTTATGTTTGATGGCGTTGTATTCTCTGAAGAGGTTTGTTTCTCAGTGGTGTTTCTGCTTTTTCTCATTTCGCCCTTTTTTTTTTACTTTCAACAGTACCAAAAAGTCATTTTGGAGGCAGTTTTGGCAGGTGTCCAGGATCCAGAACTTCCCGTCAAGGTGTATGCGGCCCAAACCATTTCTCTAATCATCGAGTATAAAGCCAGTTGAGTGTTCCTTTTGGTTTTTACAGCTTTTCCATTCCCAACCAATAACATCTTTTGTTTTCCCCCGCTTTAATAGTTGCAAATGCCTTGAAGCCATATGTCCCAGCCATGATGCAAAGTATGTATTCAATTCGTTTTTTGGGGTGAGAACTATAAATCCTTAACAAGTGGAATTTGCCCAGCATTGTTGACCTTGACAAGCGAAATCGACATGGACACACTCACAAGTGGAATGGAAAACCTTGCCGCCTATTTCCCAGACGAACTTGCCCCCTTCTCTGTCCAACTCTGCACGCAAATGTGTGAATCTTTTATTTCTCTTGTCAAGGATATCACGGCAGCCGGCGAAGACGACTTTGAAAAGACTCTATCGCCCTTGGAAACAGCTGCTGGAATTTTGAAGGCGATTTGCAGCTTGATTAGTGCTGTTGAGAATGCGCCGCAGATTTTGAAGCAGTTGGACGATTTGTTGGTTCCTGTGATTGTGGAAGTGTTGAAGAATGGATTCTCTGGTTTGTTTTTTTCATTATTTACAGTTGAATTTTCAAAAACTTGATGTTTCAAAAAAAAAAATAGATCTCATTACTGAATGTATGGATGTTGTGAATGCTTTGGTCGGCTGCTCAAGGCAGGTTACTTTGCTTGACTGGCAAGTTTGGACTGAACTTTTTGCCGCGTACAACCGAGAAGACATTGTTTTTATCGAAGGTGAGTGATTGTTTCTTGTCCTGGCGCGCTTTTTTGCGAACTTTGAGCTTAAGCGTTTTGTTTTCTTTTTGCAAGATATTGTTGACTCTGTTGACAACTTTATCCGCTACGGAAAGGACCATATATTGGCAAACCCTAATATTGCGATGGAAATGATGGAAATGGTCAAGAAGGTTGTCGAATTCTAATTGTTGTTGCTGTTGAAGTGGTCTGATTGTGTTGTGGGAACAGATTCTCACCCCAGACAACGACAGCATGGAAGACGAAGACAGGTCTTTTGGATGCATGATTGCCGAGTCTCTGCTCCTAAACCTCCGCGGCCACCTCGACCCCTTCATTCCTCAATTTGTCGGCCTCGCCCTCAACTTTTTGAAGCACGAAAAAGATCTCCAAACCAACTTCAAAGTCCATCTCCTAGAATTGATCATCAACTGTCTGTACCACAGCCCGTTACAAACGCTCCAATTTTTAGAAGCCAGTAACGCAACGGGCACCTTTTTTTACATTTGGTTCAAGGAGCTGGACGAATTTTCACGTGTTCATGACAAGAAGATTTCGATTTTGGCCTTGACGGCGCTTTTGGGAGTTCCTGTGCAGAATATTCCCAGTTTGCAAGGACATGTGGGGACGCTGTTGCAGAGTCTGTTGAGGCTGTTTGGGGAGTATCCAAAGGCGTTGGAGAGTATGTGTTTTTTTTTTTTTTTTTTTTTTTTCGTAATTTTATTTTAACCGATGACTTTTTCTTCTTTGCTGTTTGGTAGTTCGTAAAGAGTACATGAAAGAGCTGACTCGTGAGGATGATGATGAAGATGATGAAAACGAAGAACAGGAACAGTCAGGTACGACACACATTCATTGAACCGAAAAAAAAAAAACTTTATTCCGTTTCATTCGTTTTCAACACATTTTTTCTTTCATTTTAGCGTCCGAAGAACCCAAAGAAGACGACGGAGACGCATCCGATGACGACGACGACTACGTTAGATTCATGGGCCAAAATCGGGACTTTGAGGACTACGGGGACTTTATGGGATTAGAAGAAGACCCATACTTTGAAACACCGTTGGATACTGTGGATCCATATATCGAGTTTGCACGGTTCTTGAAGTCATGTCCACCGGATCATGTCTTGATGACTGCCATGAATGCCGAACAGCAGACGGTATTGCAAGGGATTGTGGCGACTGCTGAAGCGAATCAGAGGCAGTTGGAAGAAGATGCTAGAACTGCGGCTGCGGCGGCGGCGGCTGCTGCTGCTGCACAGGGCAAGCAGTAAAGGGGAAGAGACGGCGCGAAATTGGATGTCATTTCATTTTTTTTTAAAGTTGATTTAGCTTGGATCGTTTTATTTCATTTTTTTTTTGGCCCATTCGAATAAAATAGTGTAAAGGGAAATTTATTTGAAAGTTGATCATCTTATTATGCAATTTCCTCAATCAAAGCACCTTGTCTATGTTGTTGATGTTTTTGCTGGGATTCCTTGTGGTTCAACGCCTGTTCCAATACCTCGCAAATCGCCTTATGCTTTTTCCACGATTCCACTTGACACTTTCTACCACAATACCACTCTGATTTACACTTTGAGCAGCGGTTCTCGGCCGGACGACCGCATTTCCCACATTTCGGGTCCTCCAAAAGAGAATCCAAGTTATCCAAGTCATACATTGCAGCCATTGATTTAGCGACCGCAATCGAGGATATCCCTCCCGCCACCACCGCCGCATCATCCTTCATGAGGGTTTCGAATCTTTGAATCAAGTAGGTACTATTTTTTGTGATTGTGTTTTGGATTTGGTTTGTTGTTTCTGGGACTTGTTCAATGAGAAAAGAGTCATTAGCGGTGATGGGGGCGTTGGTGGGAACATCCATGATCAAGAGTTCGTCCAAGTATCTTTGGAGGTGGCTGAGGATTGGGAGTTGGTCGACAAGGATTTCTTCAATGTAGGGTCGTAACTGAGAGAGAGTTGGTGTTAAATCGTGGCAATGCTGAAAAAAATGGAGGGGGGGGGGGGGGGGGGGCTCACTTTCAGAATCACTAATTTTTTCGAATCATTGTAAATAAATTTTCTGCGGCATTCATTGTCGAGAAGGAGGTTGTACAGTGTAATCCACACCTATTTTTAATTTTTTTCAATAAGTTTACGGCTGATATCTGTGAAAAGAAAATATATAGCAAAAAACAAAAACCTGAGCCTCTACTTTTCCAAGACGTTGATACTCTTCTTGGTCAATTTCTTTCCAGTTTCCATTCTCAAAGCTCAAAAACTTGGGTTCTTTGTTGCTGTTGGTGGTACCATCACTCTTCTTTGATGAAGAGGCATTTTTCTGTTGGATCCATGGCGCTTGCTCAATCAAGTGAACACAGGAACACACCATATCGTTGAAGTTGAGCATTCGCGTCAAGACGGCCAACGAAACATTCGCGCATTGGTCAGAAATGTATCTGAACAAGGAGAGAGAATTGATGGCTGTTGCAAAGTTGAGGTCGCGGTGGTTTCCAAGGAGAGATTCTGTATCGGTTTGGTTGAGTGGGTTTGTTGTTTCTTTGGGGACCCTAAAAACCAAAAAAAAAAAACCAAAATTAATCTCTCTTATCTTTCTTGTTTGTTTTTTTCGGTTCTATGATTACCAGGTGTTCAAGAACGCCATTTTCCTGGAACAGTAGTCAACAAGATCAATTAAAAGATCGCCTGCTTGAAGGACTGCTTCCTTGTTGTAAAACAAGATTTCCAAGAGATTCACAAGTGTGGCTTCGTGGTAAAGCTGTTAAAAAAAAGCGGGGTTTTAGAAGCGAAGTATTGAAAAAGCAGAGGGGTCGCCGTTTTACAATCAAATATGATTTGATGCTCTGAGCAGCTGCCACCGCCACGACTTTTGGAAACACTTTGGTTTTCCACGCATCGATCGTTAATAAATCCTTGATCAAATATTCAATCTATGTATTATGAAAGGCGATAATGACCGCTGCTTGTTTTAAAAAACGCGTTCGAGTGCATGTCAAAATAAAAAAATAAAACAAAGATATACCTTTCCATGCGTGATAAAGGACTCAGTCACAAACTCTTCGCATTGTGATTGAACATTCATGTGCGCTTGGATGTTGAGGTGTTCAAGAGTTTCATGATTCTTGTACCATCGCTCAGTTGCAATCAAATCCAGTGTGATGGATTTCGCCGCTAGTTGAGATACAAACAGGTCCGCTTCAAATGCGCTTATTCTATTAGAAATTCGATAGTTGAAAACGGTATCGCGTGAGGGAGAATAGGCTCACGGTGTGGACATTTTTTTGTTTACAACAGTTTATTATATTGAAGAATCATGTTTTGCTTGTCGCCAAATGACTTGTGTGGTTGATTCTGAACTTGTTTTTTACTTTCAGATAACATTCTGTTTATTTTGATGACATTAACCTTTGTACAAAAGCCCCTTATTTTGAATCAAGGTAAAAAAAGGTACAAAATTATTACAACGAAGAACAAGAAGTCAACATCAAAAGAAGAATCTTCATTGCAAAAAGTTGACAACGTTTGCCCCTTTTCTCGTGTCTGGGCATTAGCTCCATACCACTTGCAAAATTATTACAAGGTGCCAATCTCTTGCAAATGACCATACTGTTTCTATTCCCGCTATCGAAAACATCAGCGTCACTCGGCTATCCCAGAGATATCCAGAAACAAAGCGCTCAGAGTTTAGCTCTGAAAACTGTGTCCAGCTTTGATGGATTTGTGTATCTTGATATTCACAGTGCAAAACGGCGGAAAAATCGATGGTTGATTACAATGCAAGTGAAACTGAGTGAGGCAAAGCAGTATCGAAGCGAAATTGTCAACAGATGATGTGAATATTGAATGAGACGGTACAAGTATGCATGACACGGTATCTTCGGCGAACCAAATTCATTTTGCTGGTTTTGGGGCAATTGACAGGAAGTTACAATGTGACTTTTCTCCATGAGAACTGTGGGGTTGTATGTAAAACTGAGCCGGGAATTTTATGGAGAAGCTTATTAATACCGGGGTTTATATGACAAACTTCTTCAATAAATCTCCGCCATCATCAACAACACCAACGACGTCCAACCAGTAAACGGATGAGATCTTTGCCCTTTTCCATCAATTGGGGAATACTGTTCCCACACAAATCCAGTCTCCTTGTAATTCTAGACAAAAAATAAAGTAATCAGCAACTGCTAACCCCAAATAAAATCTCCAACCACCACATTATTTTTTTTTACCTCAAAAACATTATTAATAATATTCAATCTCAGTTTTTCATAAATTTCTCCCGACCGCGCAGCATGCGGACTTGACGACGACGCCTTGTATTCATACAATCTGCGCAACACGAGGTACTGGATATTCATCCAAATAGGACCACGCCAATAGTTCTCTCCCGTCGCAAATAACTTGTCGCTTTTGGAAAGCGAGGCCAACCCGTAATCGGTCCAGAGTTTTGTTGGATCACTGATCAGGTCCAAAAAGTGCTCAACGCGGGGAGAATCGGCGGGGATGATGTCGAGCACAAAGGGAAAGAGATTCACGTATCCTAAATGAATGACGGCCGCTGATTCGCCTTGAAGAAGTAATATGAATGCATAAGGCGATGCAAAACAAAAAAAAAAAAAAAACAACAAAAAAAAAAAAAAAGAAAGAAAAAAGTACCAGTGCTATCAGCTGCAGCATCGCAATAGGCTTGAGCTTTATCGCTCCAATGGAATGCTTTTTTTTTAAAAAGAGTTAACATCCATCCCAACAAAACAACAAAAAGGCATTGGCACAAACCTTCCAACGATTTTTGAATATTCTTCAAATGCTTATCATACTTTTCAACATCCTTTTCTTCGCCAATTTCAATGGCAACAGCCTTCAATGCCTTCGCCATCGATCCCACCCATGAAATAAGATCCACATGGATTTCGCTGGCATCGGGAGGATATGCACGTGGATAGTCATCCAATCCTATTTTATAAGGTAAAACGGAATCAGAAAACACAAAGAAAAATTGAAATGTCTGAAGAAATAAAAAACCAATTTACCAGAAGTCAAGGTATGAAAGTCTGAGCGACCACGCCATCTATACGCTTCAGGACTCTTTCCGTCGCGTCCATATCCATCCGCATCACCCCACTGCGTTCTCCGGAACCAGAAATACTGCTTCCGAAACTGCGGATACACCTTTCTCAAGTACTGTCGGGCCAATTCCGGGTTATCCAAATGCAACCTGGTCAACACAGACAGATCGTCCAAACTCTTTACTTGCGCCCCTGCCTGCTGCTGCTGCTGCTGCTGTTGAGTCACGTCAAAGGAGCTTTCTGAGTTCAATCGCTCCATAAATTTCAAAAGACTCATGAGAAGAGTAGGTGGGTTGGCAAAGTGCGAGTACTGAGTTTGAAATTCGGAGGGAACTTTGCTTGCGCTTTCGTCACCTAAAATTTGTTCGCGCGCAACCCAACCGTTCTCATCGATTTTACTGCTCCATGAGGAAATAATATCCAGACTTAAATCATTATCCCAGGCTCCGATAAGAAGTTCATGGAAGCCTTCATCCCTGCGCGAAAAAAAAAGAAATTTAAGAACAGGTGGTGGATAAACCCTTCAATAGGGTGGTGACATACCATAAGAAACCTCTTGGGAAAAATGGCCGAGACGGAACAGCACTGAATAAGCTTGAAGGGCCTTCGACTTTTGGCGCTGGAGCCGGTTTTTTGGGTTTTCCATTCGCTTCTTCGTCTTCTTCTGCAAAATACTCATCATCATCCTTGTCAGAGTCACCGCCACCGCCAAGAAAATCAACAGGCTCTGATTCTTCCCAGTTTTCAAGAGATCGATCAACAATGTTTGTGCCATGGAAGTAACTGAATTTCAAAGTGTTAAGCATTCAACAACAAGAGATGGTTTTTCGCCAAAAAAGAAAAAAAAACACTCACCCAATACCACCAAGCATGTTACTCAACATCATTTCCCCAAAGGCAACTTGCTCCTTGTTGAATCCTTTTGCCTTGAGTTTGAATGTTTTTTCAAAGCGGTCGTGGAATGCTCTCTTTTGCTGGGCTAATTTCACAGTCAACGCGTCGCCCACAAGTTCACGAGCTGGAATTGATGAAACGAGTTTAGCACTTTCAAACCAAAATTTTTTCGACTTTACCATCAGTGGGACCAAGCAAGTCGGATTCAGGGTGAGCACTTTGCGACACAAAAGCAACATCAAACTTGAATGCACCGCAAAAACAGAAGAAAAACATCAATCGACTCAACATTTGATGATTTGAATATTTAGAGATAGAGAGTCATACCTGAAAGGGGGCCCGTAACATTTTTTGGAACACGAAAATGTTTCCTTCAGAAACACCCTTGTTGTGCAAGGCAAAGGCGTGAGGTGGTTTTGGAGTGGCAACAGCGTGTTTCTTGACGAAAGCTTGAGCATCGGCCAGAAGTCGCTCAGACAAAAGGTCTGTTTGAAAGAAAGATTGGAATATCAAAAAACCGAAACAAGGAAGCTACCTTTCACTTTCCAAGTAGTATCTACGGGAACATTGAATGCAGTATATTGGGTCTTTGTCAAGTCTGCGAATGTGCGGAATTCCGATTTTGTGACTTCTGGCTCAGAGTTACCAATATCTGTGCAATCATTTGAGGAAAAAATTAGAAACGACCAAATATACAACACTCATTCCTACCGTCATGGATAAAGAAGGCGAATTTTCCGAGAGATGGAACCTCCCCATTGAGTTGAACGCGTTTTAAACCCTTGTGGGATGCATTAAAAACTGACTATGGGCCTATAAACTGATCGGTCAAACACACCCTCTTAGCGGAAGCAGTATCAAGCAACTGGAAAGATCCGTCGCTAGTGAGGGCAGTGTAAAAGTACACTGCAATGGCCGTTTCTGCATTTCACGAACTGTGATCAGTCCAATCCCCAAGCACCAGCCGCGCAATAATCAATCTTCTACCTTGGTCTTCATCGATTGGCGTTCCCGAGATGCGCACCGTCCATTCGCCGCCTTAAACCCGATTTAACACTTCTGCTCAGAAAAAGAAACGCAAGGCCCACCGTTGCTTCCCCCCGCCACCTTCACAAACTCAGTCTTGATCGCCACGTTGTTTGCGCCATCCTTGATTGTCTGCGATCCGTAGCTGCGGCCGTCATGCTCCAGCCAGGCGTACGCCTCGAGGTTGTCGCCCTGCTCGCACGTGTGGCGGATGTCTGGCAAGAGTCAAAACACGAAAGAAAAGAAGAGCAGAGAAAGAGAAGAAAAAACAAATAAACACTTCTGAAGCCCGAGTAGTCGCCCACGCCGTGCCACATCAGTCCCGAAAGCACGCTGTCGGCCGAGCGGCTTCGCGTGCCAAAGTACACATTGGGCCGGTAAGAGCCCCAGAACAGCGACGCATTGGCGGCCGAGTGAGCGACGGCGGCGAGCGGCAGCGCAGAGGCAAGGACGCCCAGCGCGATAAGCATTGGATTTAATTGAAAGAAAATCTAAGGAAAAAACTTACTCAGGGTTTCAAAGTTGGCAGTTTTTTTCCATTTTCTCGTTCTAGCCAAAATAGGATCGAACGGTTGCATCAACGTGAGATGGGCTTGAACAAAAATTGTGTTGCAATGGCACGACGGCGCTGAAGCCGTGAGCGTGAGAGTTGTCGGGGGCGCGTATGCCGCCGCCGCAGCAGCAGCTGGGGAAGCTGGGCCAGATTAAAAGGCGGGAAAAGAAGCGATGAGCATTTTTATTTAAACTACGTACCAACGGCCTTGGCCACCTTGCAGCAAGTGGAGCGTCCTAAGAGATTATTTCTCTTTTCAAACGCAAAAACGCATTCCCAGAACTGGGAATGTAGCTGAGTAGCGATGAGTAGTGAATGCATCTGCAGAGTCGGCCATCTGTTGCGTCCGAGTGACCCCTAGTTTGATTCACGCTTCATAGGTATATTCGACACTGCATACCCCCGACATGTGCGTGGATTAATTTATTATTATTGAATTCATCGTATTTAGCTAAGATTGATTCAACTTGACGTACTTCTTGGTTTTATGTGTTGGGTTGATTGCAATGTCACACTTCAATTGGACCAGATAGCCAGCAAGTGACAGAGGTTTAATAAAAGAATACAGAGCAGGGAAGGGAAGGGGGAAAGCTGGCATCAATTGGGTTTCCATTTCCAACAAACTGGCAGTAAATGTACTCCGGTAAAATGTCCAGCATGATATGTGACATAAAAGCGTATTGCATTGAAGCCAACGTATGCTTAGTCTTTCTAGCAATTTCTTTCTGGAAATGACCAGGGCTGCCAAACCCCCTCATGGTACCTTTGTTTTCCTATTCAAACTTCTCACTCTACCAAAAAAAACTAACCCAAAATGTCAAGTGCTTACGGCAAAAGCAACGGCAAGGAAGGAAGCAGTAAAGGGCCTTCTTTCAAACTGTTGCCAACAATGCCCCTGCCGCTGCTGCAAAAACTCCAAAAAGAAAGCAATGCAAGAGCTTTCAAGCAAAATGACAATCAGAAGCATCAAACAGGTTGGTTATCTTTGTCAATTCTTGCATCTAATTTTTTAGACAGATTGCTCCTACCGCTGCCTTGATTTTATTGGAAAGTATTGTGGAGCAGTGTCCCAGGACCATCGGCCAAGAGTTTTCTCCTCCCAAATCTCAAGAGTCTTGTGAAGGGCTCCAAACCACAAAGATTCACAAAACAAATAGGAACAATGAAAATCAACGACGTTAATTTGGACACTGTTGGTAGTTTTGCTTCTGAGACAGAGGAGTAAAAACGGGGTATAAACAGACGGAAGTGGCCATTTAAGGAATTTGAGTGAAATAAAGACCCGATACACAAAAAGGGTTCCGGACAAACACTATCAAACTTAGGCAAACAAACAAAGAGTAGTAACTCCAGGATGGAAGCCTTCCTCAGGTCCAAACAGGAACAGCTTCAGGCAAAAGGAGGGATTACCCAACTTGAAGCCGCCTTTCGCCAATCGACTGCCAGCGTTCTGGAAAAAGATCATCAAATTAGCAAAGATGAGGCAATGCCTTTTCTTGAAGCCGCCAGACTACAGAGAAGTATTGGTGAGGTACTGATTGTATAGACAATGATGCTGACCATAACATGTTGCAGCTTCAAGTTCATCCAACCCCAGACCAACATGCTGTGCTCAATCCCATAAAGGATTTAATTCCTTTGATCTTGTGCCAGTTTACGACTAGCCTGGGGATCTCCTGTTTTGTGCCAGCAACAACTTGTTGTCCACAACACTGTGTCCATATCTGCAATGAAAAATGGTTCATTAGACATGTGCTAGTTTTTACCGGCAATCAATGTATTAGACATGTGCCGGATTTTACCGCACATCAATCAACACTGAAGAAACGCAAAATAACGATCTATTTTTACCATGTATTATTGGAAATTATCAGTGTTCAGAATTCATGAATGTGTCTTCACGTGTAATCACTGAAATTCATAAAAACGTGTTTTTTTGAAGGCTGTAAACCTTAAATATGTGTCTTTTTGCTGTTCATAAATAGGTGCGATTTGTGAACTTTTCTACTGTGATCATGAAAATTGATTAAAAACCATGCAAAAAAACTCCAATTCCGGTTTCGAATCCACTCCAGAGCCACAAGATTCATATTCCCACCTTTATCAGTTCAATACTCCAAGGGGATCATCGCAAAAATTTCCTTAGGCTTTTTGAGCCAGAAGGGGGGCCTGAGCTCAGGGTGGAAATTGAGTGTGGGTGTAGTGGGGAAAATAAAAGGCTGCTTTATTGTTCATCTTCACTAAAATGTCTGTTGGTAAATTACCACCAATTAAGGTGCACAAATGGCAACTTTCTTTGTTGACCAAGATGGTTGCCAGATTTGCAACTAATCTAGTCCAGGTTTATGCCAGGAGTACAATGGCAAACAGTTGCCACCTTAGACGTCTAAAATGCCCATTTTTTGTCTTAAATTTTGTCGTGAAAGTCCAGCCACCAACTTTGGTGCAAAAGCACCATCAAAACTCACAGAGAATTTTCGACAAAGAAAAAGTAAAGAAATGCATTGCCTTTAATGGGAAAAAGTCAGAAATAAAGGATTCAAAAAAGTCCCCACTGGGAATTGAACCATGAACCTCTGGGATTGCATTCACAAAATTGACCACTACACTACATAGCTCACAAACACTTGTAGAATGCAAAATGTAATTAATTCAATATTTATTAAACAATTTAGGTACTGTACAACAGCTCAGATCCCCCAAATTTAAGAGGGTACCCAAGCAACTAATTTGGTAGGCTTCTTTACAAAACATAACCACACTTGCATAAAATAGACAAAAGGTAATAAAACAGGTCAACCAACCGCCCCAACCGCCCCACAGCTGCAACCCGTTACGAATAACGGCGATTTTGAGGCTGGGGAGGAAACGGGGTCAAGATGCGCCAAGCGCAAGTCCACCCCGCCCCGTCTGCGATCCAACAAAGGCAAGGTAGCTTCCAGAAAGCAATCGCCCCCAGCTGCAACCCGTTACGAATAACGGCGATTTTGGGGCTGGGGAGGAAACGGGGTCAAGATGCGCCAAGCGCAAGTCCACCCCGCCCCGTCTGCGATCCAACGAAGTCAAACATTCAAGCGAAAGTACCCAGAGAGCGACCGCCCCGAGGCGGCAGGCAGCATTTGGGATCAAATTGGGTAGCTAAGCCTCTTAGATCGCAAAGCTGCCCACCGTCTGCGATTGATATGGGTAGCTACTCCGTCTCAATCGCAAACACATCCAGGGCGGTCCAGTTCTGTTATAAACTAAAGCAGATGGTTAGCAGAGTAAATAATTAACAGTTTAGTTACAGCAATAGAGACGTTCCTCCATGGTCTTCCGCAATCAAATATCCAGAGAGAAGCACCAACAAACCGAGAGAGAGAGAGAGAGATAGAGTGTGTGTGTGTAATAGAGAGAAAGCCAAACGAGCGCCGCTCTAGAGAAGCGCGCTTGCCGGCTGCGCAGCATAACCCGAAGTCTGCACCACCGCTTAGAGCGATGTTAGCGGGTAGAGGATAGAATATACCAGATGAACTCTGCGTGTGGGAAGCAGGCTCATTGGCTGTGCAGCATGACCCGAATTCTGCAGCCACCACCCCATACAAGTTGGAGTGATGTTGGCGGGTGGAAGGGGGGAAAAAAAGCAAAATTATTTTTTGCAATCAGGAAAATAATAAAAATAAATTACAGCATTTTTTTAATTCTGCATGGCTTCAGAAAATATAAGGGGATGGCTCATTTGGAAAGTACCTCACAAATTTCATCTAAAAAAGAACTCAAGTATTGTCCCAACTCTGCCTCCGACCCCCCCCCCCCCCCCCCCCCCCCCCCCCCCCCCCCCCCCCCCCCCCACCCCTTCATCACCCCCATTACCACCATACACAGCTGCAGTGTTGTTTCCGCCAAATGACGGGACACAGAACTTTGTGCTGGTGAGTTGTTGCTTGTTTTGTGGTGTCGTTCTAACTGCAGCTTGTCCACAGTGCCGGTGATTTTGAAGGTGTCTGCCGAAAAAAACTCACGTTGGTTCTCCAGCGTTTTGGAAACATGAAGCAGGTAAGGGATGTGCTCAAACTTTCATTGCCTTCTTTTTTTCTTTTGTTAGCCTTATGTTCCATAGCTTCACAGCCTATCCAGCTGTGTTGGGTTCAAAGGGTGGTAAGTTTCAACTTTCTACATCTGATACTCTGGTTCTGCTAATGGGATCAAATGCTCACATTAGACCTAAACTCCCAAATTAACTTTAGACTGCCGAAAAGGGGGCCAAAGGATTTCATGCTTGTTTTAAGCTGGTTTGTGTCTACCTTTTGTCTGTTCTCTGTTTTTGCTCTGTTGTCTCATTCCTTTATTTTGGTTCTCTAGCTTTGACATGCTGCCCCAAAGCAAGCAAGCACTAAAATGTTGATATTAGGAAAACGGTTGTATCTCAGGTTTGAGTGAGCAGGGGTAATTCCCGCCCTGTGCTAGCCTGCCTATGCAAACCATTTTTAGCTATAATATCTGATTTCACCAATAAATTTTGCATATCTGCTCCTTCAATGAATTTTCAACTGAGTAAAAATAAACCCAAACTTGAACCACACTGCAAAATAACAGCAAAAGAGATATTTGGCTCCTAACCAGTTCTATTGCCATTTTTGGCAGCAGGCAATCATTTGAGCCACAACTGGCTTCAACATTCCTTCTGCTGCAATGCAGTAATTTTACCAAATTATTCCTTTGTTGCTGATTCAGTGCCAAAGATCTGTTTTGGTGCAATTACCTGACTTTGCCACATTTTTATAACACTAGCATTTTTATGCAATTTTTTTCTTTTCCCCATTTTATGCCATTTCCCCTCCTTCGTCATAGGGTATCTCCCAAATTTGCCAACCATTCAACGCTGACCTTGGTTTGTCAAATTTTCAAAATTTTCAAAAGCAATTTTTTGCGATGATCACAGGAAAAGTCAGAACTATGGCTTACAATGAAAAGGCTCCAAGACCATCACCCATCCTCCAATACCTTCATGCATATTTGCAAGTTTGATGAGTGCAATTGTCTTGTTAGGATTTCTCATGGTAACAAGGGTGCTGGGCAATGGACAACCACGGCTGGAATTCAACACATGGTCACATTCCACCCTGATCACCCAATAGCTTGTGAATCCATCAGAAAGAAAGCTGCTGCAAAAGCCGCAAGAGCTGCTCAACAGCTTGATCACGCTCTTTCTGATTAAGGTGAGAACGGGGCGGGGTTGGGGGCGGGGCAGGACTTTCCCCACATCTTTGGGGGTCATCAGGATTTCCCCGCGCCCCTCGGGGCAACACTCGGGGCTGTGGCTTACCTCTGGAGGTGTGTGTATTTTAAAAATAAAAACAGAAAAAAATTTTTTTTAATAAAATTCCAAAGAAAAAAATTTTTGGTTTTTATTTTTTTCATAAATAAATAAAATTCAAAAGAAAACATCCTAACTACAGTCAAATTGCTGCCCGAGAGCATGTAAGTGGTCAAAAATCACACTAAAATGCCAGCTAAATTGGCTTTTTATAGATATTTTATCTTACCTCGGGGGAGTGCGGGGCGGGGTTCAAGTCGAGACCCCGGAGCATCGGGGCAGGGGTGCCCCGCGGGGTGACCCCCGCCCCGTTCTCACCTTATTTCTGAAGCAAGTTACCTTAAAGCGAGGAGGCTTGTTCGATGTTTCACAGAACTTTTCCAAGTACCTCTCCCAATCAGTTAAATGGTACTGCTACAGTCCTACGCAAATCTTGAAGACTACATTTGAAGATCCAGAGCTCCGCGGCATTTTTCTGGAGCTCATCTATCCTGAAATTCCACCATTTCTGAATGCCAAGTCATTGACAGTGTGGATCCAAGCAGAGTTTGAGGCATTCCAAAAACTATTGAGGTGAAAACTTGGTATTCTTACCTTTCCAAAGTATTTATCATTGTTGTTACAGATATATTTTGAATGAAAAGCGTGTACAAGCCCACGGAAATCCATTTGCTCAACTCCTACATGATGGCGGCACTCTGCAGAACAAAAAAAAGTTTCAAGCAATTGGTATCCAGTTTATTGACCCTCAGTTTCGAGCGAATCATGTTGTTTTTGTGGGATTTGTTGCATCCTTGACCAATACTGATTCAGTTGTTGCAACAACAATTCAAGATACACTGAAGAAGCGAACTGGATTGGATTTTGACCAGTGTGTTTCCTCAATGATTCAAGATCGTAGTGCATTAGGGGTGTCATCGCAGCTTGACATTGAAGAAGAAGGTTGCTTGATGCATGACAGGGATAAGCTGGGCCGCTCTGCTATTGGCAGTTTGACACGTTCCAAGGATAAACAAGTGATAGTGATTTTTCACACTCTTATTTTTCCCCTTGTTCAAAAATGTTTGGTTATTTGTGGTGGAATTTGGTGAATCCTATTTTCTCCATGCTTGGCTCCTTTTCTTTTTTTTTTATCCCAAAACTACCTGTTGTTAAAACTCCCATCCTTCTCCTCTGTTGATTGTGACGCTATCAAATTGCTCTCATTAGGTTTGGGGTTTTGTTGGATGGTGTTTTGGGTTGTTGTGCCTTGCTGATTGGTTGGAATGCTTTAAAAGTTATTACCGCCGCTCCTCCCGACCCTTGCCTTGCTTTGTTGCCCGTGGAACAAATTATTGACGCGCTGTTTGAAGGTTATTACCGCCGCATCTCCCAACCCTTGCCTTGCTTTGTCGCGCATGGAACGAATTATTGACGCGCTGTCTAATTAGGGTTATCGATCGCTCATAATTCAACACCGGCTGCTTGTCGTCACACACGCCGTCGGAATTCTGTCGTAGTCAAACCAGTTATTCTTCTACACACACACACATCTATCTATTACCTATCCTGTGCAACGGCAGCGACGAAGACTCTTAATCTAATTTGAATCGGAGCCTTCGTATCTTGTTTCGGTTGTACTTGTAACAAAAGCTCTCACTCTTGAAGCTTTGTTGATCACCTTGCGTTGGATGTCGTACCCTGGAAGACTTGGAGACCTTGTCCAAACCTTTGGAAGAAGCAGAGGGGCTTTGAGTATGCTCTTCAATGACACACTCTATTTAATCCATGATAGATTCAAGCACTTGCTGAACTGGGATACACATCGATTGACTGAAAACAAACTGATTGAATTTGCGAACGCTTATGTCTCCAAAGGTGCACCGCTTCAGGACTGCATCGGAAGTCCGGACGGTACAGTTTGGGGTATCTGCCGTCCTGGTCATGGTGTCCAAAAGCAAGCATACAATGGCCATAAGCGAAAACATGCTCAAAAGTTTCAGGCCATTACCCCAGATGGAATAATCACTCATCTACATGGTCCTGAACCTGGATCTTGCCACGATTTGTACCTGTTGCGCAAAAGCTGCCTGTCAGAAATATTTCCAAATGCGTTGAAGTTTGGAACACGACAGTTTGTTGTTTATGGTGATCCTGCTTATGGATTAAAAGAATGGATGGTATCTCCTTATAAAGGCGCTTGATTATCACCAGAAGAACAGGAGTTCAACAGTGCCATGAGTTCTGTTTGCGTTGCTGTCGAATGGGGTTTTGGATTTGTTACGACACATTAGGCATTTGCGGACTTCTCAAAGAATCAGAAGCTGTGGTTACAGCCTGTCGGTGTTTATTATCGAGTTGCAGTGCTATTATCCAACATGCTAACTTGTTGTAGAGGAGGAAACGAGGTTTCTAAGTTCTTTGATGTGGATCCTCCTTCGCTTCATGAATACTTGCACTCTTCCCCCCTCCACTTTGACATACAATAATAATGACAACTATTTGGCCTTTATTGAAAAGAATAAAGATCATTATTTCTCAATTCTTGTTTTGTAACTGCTTCATCATGAATTCCATTCTCTTCTCCTCCAAGGCAAGCCTATGCTCCTGCAATTCCAGCTCCTTCCTTTTCATTTGCTCCTGAAATTCCAGCTCCTTCCTTCTCAATTGACCATCTTCAGCAGCTCCATCAAAGCTTGATTTTAGAAAAGCCGCATCGGCAGCACTTGATTCCTTGAATATGTCTGCAAGAGACGTAAGAGTCATGGCAACATTATTCTTCGAGAACAACTTTGAACGTGAAGAGTTGCTTGCAGATGAGGTACTGGAAGATTTGGAGGTGTTTTCTTCAACTTATTCGAAATCGTGTTTGTGATTGAGACGCTTAGTTGTCCACTAACTATTTTACTTAACGCGATTTATCGATTTTTCTCTCTACATATCTTTATTCACATTGCGAGCGAGAAATAATTAAGTGGTCAAGCTGAACAACTAAAACATCCACTCTTACTTATACAGATTGCACTATTTAACACACCCCCTCAACTGTATCAGTATAGCATCTCACCCCCAATCCACCACGGTGCTTCGAAAACAAAGTACGTGCCAACGCTTTGGTCATTATGTCTGAAGTGTTATCCGCTGAATCCACTTTCACAGCCTTCAACAATCCCTCCTTGATTAAACCTCGGATGTACTCAATCTTGACAACTTCATGTTTCGTACGCTCAAGGTACTTGTCACCATTCAAGATATCCAGCAACGGTTGATTATCACAATATAAGGTAAACTCCATCTTATTGATGAACCCGATATCATGAAGGATCTCTACTAACCACTTTCCTTCTAACGCTGCCAAATAGAATCCGTATAACTCAGCAATAGTACTTGATGTGGCTACAGTCTTGGCTTTTGATGCTTTCCAAGACACTAGATTCAAACCCACGAAAAACGCCTAGCCAACAAACGGCTTTCCGGTTACCACGTCTCCCAAATATTCAGCGTCGACGTAGCCGTAAACTGTACGCTCTTCACACTTCTTGAACTGTAGTCCCCAGTTTGTCGTTCCCTTAAGGTACTTGAACACGTTCATCGCAGCGTTCCAATGACTCAGATTGGGTTTACTTAGGAACTGTCCCAGCGTCGATACTGAAAAAGCTAAATCCGGGCGTGTCCATTGCATCGGGTGCATCAAACAACCAACCGCGCTCCGGTATTCGTATTCCACTGCTCCCTCGTCTTCTGCTGTTGGTACTAGGTGAGTCCCCTCAACCATTGGAGTTGGCTTGGTATGCGCGTCTGTCATCTTGAAGTTAACCAACATTTCTTCGATAGTGTCCTCGTGGTGTATGGTTATCGTTCCCTTCTTCCAGTCGCGCACAATGTTAAATCCGATGTGCCTCTTTGGTTCACCAAGCTCCTTCATTTCGAAACGGCTCTTCAGTTCACTCATGAAATTCTTGTATCGCTCCTCTCCAAACAACTTTTTGAACAATGAAAACAAGTCATCTACCCAGGACACTACCATTAACCAATCTTTCTTTGTGATTGTGCTGTATTGAAATAAACACGGGTCCCATGCTGATTGCTTGAATTTCATTTCTTTGACTAAAATGGCGGCTAATCTTTCCCGCCAGCGTCTTCCGGCTTGAGGTGCCCCGTAGACTGCTTTCTGCGCCAGTCTTACCCATGGCTGTTCACCTTTGGCTGCTACCTTGACTTCCCGGCCAGGAAACTGAAGAACGTATACTTTATCTACCATGTCTGCGTTCAGGTAAGCCGATCGCACATCTGACGCCATTGCCACTAAATCCATGCAAACAGCAATTGCCAGCAGGATTCTGAACGTCTGAGGTTTCACTACTGGTGAGTAAGTGTCGTCATAGTCAATGCCGTGTGTCATTCTGTGTCCGCCAATAACCCCTCTTGCTTTCTTTTCACCATCATGTTTTTCGGCTAGGATTATCTTTGCCGGGATAGCTTTCTCGCCTTTTGGTAAGCGCATTAGCGGTCCAAAGGATTCATACTTCTCTAAGTTGTCTTCCTCCCTTTTAATAGCTGCTTCCCATTCTGCTGCGTCAGGTCCGCTCAATGCCTCTCTCACTGACATGAAAGCAAAATGTACCACTCCGCCCTCCCGATCAACAAATCCATATCTTTTCACTGGTTTTGGGATTCTTGTGGATCGCCGGGTGGGTTTTTGAGTTGTGGATGTTTCTTTCTCATCATTGCTGGAGTCTAGGATTAATTTGTCTTCTGAATTTCCCTCGACTTGTTCTGATTTCCCCTTTTCCTCATGTTTCTCTGGGCTTGTTTTGTCAAACTCTATGCTCTTGGCTGTGAAGATTCTTCCGGTTTGTACGCTGATTACCCAGTACGCATTACCGTCATGGCAATATCCTAGCATTTGGACTTTTTCTCCCCTTGGGTCTAACTTGTGTCTTCTTTTTGATTTCTCGACAGGTACTTTTGCCCATCCTTTCGCCCCGAAAACTACAAGTTTGTTTCATTCTGGCTTTTGACCACTGAATTTTTCCCAACAAGTTACACCACCCACTGGACTTTCCAAACGGTTTCTCGTGTAAGCCGCGATTCGGTACGGGTCTGGCCAAAATTCCGTGGTGAATGGCGAATCTTCCAATGCTGCCCGTGCTCCCTCTGACAGAATCCGGTTTGTTACTTCTGCTGTGGCGTTTTGTTTGTGTTCATATTCGATGATTGTTTCCAGGCTAATCCCCTTCTTTCTAAGGAATCCTCTGAACACTCCCTCTACGAAGGCTTTCTCGTTATCGCCACGCATGCATAGTAATTTCTTTCCAGAAATCCGTTCTGCCCATGGTAACCAATCCTTAAATATTTCTAGGATTGTTTCGCCCGCTCTGTCAGGTACTGGGAAAGGGAACTTTGCCCCACTTGCTTCGTCAGTGAGTACCCATACTACTTTTTCCCCATCGCGTCCTTCCACATTAATTATTATATAATCCATGTGTACTAATTCCAATGGGGTTTCTTTTCTTGGGTGACCGGTGGGTTTGAAGGGTTTGCGTTTGGCGTTTGCCACTTTGCAAATCTCGCACAGGCATTTTCCCCAGTGCCCTTTAATCTCCATGTTTGCGATCATTGGTATGCTTCTTTTGATTTTGTCGAAACCTGCGTGTCCTAGTCTCCTGTGCAACAGCATCTGCTCTACTGCAATTAGCGCTACGCTTGCCGTTGCCGGTTCTTTAGGTCTCATCACGGTCCAGTCCATTTGCCAGTGACCGTTGATCATGGAAGCAGTAAACACAGTTGTGTTATCTTTCACAAACTCACATCTACCTCTCGCGCTTCTTTCTTCGAAACCCATATCGTCCGTCACAATTGTTGAGAATAAATTCGCTCCCATTTCTTTTGCGTATTTGACTTCTTTCCATGTGACAATATGTCCTTGTTTTGTTTTAAAATCCACAGGCCCCTTGTAAGTTACGTCCAGTGTTCGATTGCCCCCAACCCTGACAGTTTCCTCAATCGGCGTTAGCGTCTTGAACACAGTTAAGTCCGAAGTGTACGCCGAACTCGCCGCCAAGTCTTTGTACCACACTTCATTTTCCATGTTCGTTTCGTTCGCCATGAAGGCACAATTGGTAACTACAAGGTTTTTGTGAGGGTATGCTGACACTAACGAGCACGAGGATTTTTCTACACTCACATATAGTGAGTTGTCGGGATCTAACGGGTTGGTTTGTGGTTCCGAGCACGTCTCTAAGACACACTCGGCATGTTCCACCCCGTTTTCACCCACACAACTCGGCCAGGTACCACAATCCCCAGCGCGATATGCTGCAAACGCAAAGTGAGCAGCAGCTTTCTTCTTCGGACTCTCCGACTTTGACTCAGGTTTGCCTTGTGACTTCTCTTTTTGCTGACGCTTCCATACTTGACAGTCTTTCTTGATATGTCCAAGTTTTCCGCAGCAATAACACTTCGGCCCTTTACCTTCCGCTTCGTTTTCCGCGTAGAAGGAATGATCTTTCTTTTCTTTGCTTTCAAACGAACCCGTTCTGCTGCTATTCAGGTGGTCCATGACAGCACGATGCACTTTGTCCTTGGAAAGTGCCTTCTCGTCTAATGTTTTTAAGGAGCTGACAAGACTACTCCAATCTTGTGAGTCAGGCAGGGATTTCAACAAACATACGACATGTAATTTGTCTATGTCTAGACCTCCTGCGTCCTTGATCAACTGAATTATACTGTTGACCCGCGCGAGGTGTTTCGCCATGTCTTCACCCGATTTATACTTCATAGTTACTAGTGTATCTAATAAAGTGACCATTGATCCTGCCGAGTTTGACTTGAACTGTTCTCTGACAGTCTTGACAATTCTATAAACTGACAATTCTGATCCCACCAGGTCCAATGCCGTGTCACTCAACTTCTGCACCAAGTAGGCTCGTGCCGTCTTGTTGTTCTTCTCGCAATCTTGCTTCTGCTTCTCGCGTGTTGCCTTCTGGTCAGCGGATTCTGTGATTCCTGGCGGTGATTTGTCTGACTCCCGCTCTGCAACATGCAACAATCCCTTTGCATCCAGCACTGCAGACATTCTAGTCCAGAATGTCGTCCAACTCTTTGACGTAGCGTCAAAAGCTGTTACTCCTTTCAATAAGTCGTCGGTGTCCATGGTACTGATAACGTAGTTGTCCACTAGCTATTTTACTTAACGCGATTTATCAATTTTTCTCTCTACATATCTTTATTCACATTGCGAGCGAGAAAGTGGTCAAGCTGAACAACTAAAACATCCACTCTTACTTATACAGATTGCTCTATTTAACAACGCTTGGTTGCTGCATCTCAGATTTTTGCTCCGTTCGTTTCACAAACATCATTGCCTGCAGCCTTTTTGCGCTTGTTGTCTGCTTTTTCATCCTCGGGTTCTTGCATCTAAATAATAATAATAATAATATTTTTGTTGGTTAGTTGTGTGTGATTGGATGTCCAAACAGAAAAACAAACCAAATCAATGAGGTCATTTAAAAGCTGCTCACATTCACCATACTCTTCTTCAGTTCCTGAAGCAGGCAAGGACTCCATTTCATCTTGCTTGAATTTCTTGATCAGTTCATTGAAACGATGGTGGCAATTCTTGGGCGAGGCCTTCTTCTTATCCTCTGTAAACAAACAAGCAACATTAAATCTAGCTGCTACTTGATTCCACGGTTTGGTCATTAGTCCATGAGGGGCTGTGTATGGCTGAACATGCTCAACTTCTTTGAGGAGAGCAATGTCGGTGCGAACATTGAACCGAAACGCAGGCTTACAGGATTGCTGCTCTGAAATGACTTCAGTACCTCCTTCAAAAGGTTGATCTGCTGCAGAGGAAGCGTTGGAGGGCATAGTTTGGCTCTGTTGTCCCAAGGATTTTCACTTTCTTGTGCAAATTTTTGGTTCGAAAATTCAAAGGGCCAAACTTCTCTGTGGCCACTATTTGTCGGAATCCAAGTTTGGGGACAATGACGAGGAAACGTATTCGTCATTGAGGATGGCAAACACTTTGATGGACAAACTTTGGGTCAAACCACGTCAAGTCTGTCCCACATTGAAGGATGAGCCTTGGGTCAAGGAAACGCCATCAGTTCGGGTATTTCTGAATGAAGTGCATGTTGCTGCCGATGTTGCGGGCGTCGTCTACGTTCCATTAGTTGACCCCAGTCTTGAAGATTCGCCAATCTACTTGGAATTGAAGGAGGATGGTGACGTCTATCCGGCATCGAAGTTGTTCTCCCAAATGTGTGGGGTTGAAGTCTTGGATAGTGAGATACGCGACACTCATGAATCAATGGTTGCTCATTTTGGTGATGATGGTCTGTTTACTGTCGCGCAAATGGCTGCAGAAGTATTGGAAACACGAGCTTTCATCAAGAGACGTGCTGAGGATGCTGCCGATGGCGATGAACTTCAACGTCATACCCGCTCCTCTACCCGTGAGTACCGCCTAAGCCTGTCTCGAGGCCTGTTGCCAAGCATGCAAAACCTACCTTGAAGAAGGTGTTTGGTGGTAGTAGTGGTACAAGTCAGCCAGCTCCTCCGACTCCTGTTGCTCAGGTGCCGCCGAAGAAGTTTGTCAAGTTTGATCCGCAGTCTCAAGTTCCAAAAAGACCTTACAAGCTTGTGAGGAAGGGGCCTTCTGGCGTTCTAGACCCTGAAGCTGTTTTGCTCTGCCATTGTCCCATGCCTTGTGCAGACTTCATCAATTTGATCACAACAATCTATCAAGCCAAGTACAAGAACACTTCAAACTAAGCCAAGCCACACTGATCTCTTAACGTACCAGGATTCTGTAGCTGGGTTGAGCAGTTTGAAGCCTGGATGGCCACTAACAACCTCAGTTGGAAAGTTCTGTGCAATGTTGAGGAAATACAAATGAAGCTTCAGAACAGCTCTTCCAGCTCAAAAGCACTTGTAAGCACTGCCGTTGATTGCGCAAACAAACTTACTGGCTCCAGAGGCCAGGTGGCTAGCTTGATTCCGTTTGTAACTGCTTCTGGAAGCTGTATCTTGAATGTTATTGTGCTTCCCACAAAGTTCGGAAATCTCGATATCACGCCCAAAGAAACACATGAAACTGTTGAGAATTACACATAAAAGATACAATATCACTTGCACTACTTAACAGAGATTAGAAATAAACTATAAGTTATACGGATTGAATATTTCAACCCGAATCTTTATTGTTAGAATAAAAGATGTTTCCGTGATTTGAACCTGGGGCATAACGCTCTCAAAGCCAGCGCCTTGACCGCTGCACCAAGTCCTTCTTTTGTGCATGCTTTCCAAACCAAAACACCATAATACATCGACCATGCGCTGCCGAGATTAAGGGACGCCTTAACCAGAGATGGGTTATGCTTTTGGACCTTGGCGGCATGTGGTTTAACAGCTGCTCACATGTAGAAAGATGAAGACATTTTGTAAATGTAACCTTTATTATTGAGTATTAACGCCGTCAGATGGCAATGAATTTCCCCTTCACCAATTTCCCCCAATTTGTCAAGTTGATGCAAATGGGATACGAGGTTTTCAACCTCAACAGGTCTCAATGGGACCATGTAAAAGACTAAAGCAACAGTAAAACACTATAAAAGCGGAGTCTGTGGCAGGGAACCATGACGATTCTCAGTGCCTCCTTCAGAACAAGGACCCCAAGTGGTCTTCCAACAAGGCTGGCAAGCGTCCTGCTGGAATCTGTTGCGTGTGCCAATCTAAAACCCACACCAAGATCGCTGATTGTCCTGTTGTTCAAAAGACTGCGACTGGGTCTGGTTCTGGCTCCGCTTCGGCCAAGAAAGCTTCTTTCTCTGAAGACGCTGACGTTGATATGGACAGCGCACCTACTGTTTCTGCGACTGAATGCGTCGCTGCCGCTCGTGCTTTCCTCAATGAGGCTCTGGGTGACCCACCTACCTTGAATGCAGCTGGGCACATGGTTTATCTCAACAACCACAATAACGCCGCTGGATCCACTTACCGTGAAAAGCGCCGCTGTATCCTTGACTCTGGTGCCTCGCGCTGGATGAGTCCATACAAGGATGACTTTGTCACTCTTCAGCTCACCAATACTGGCGGAACTGAAGGGGTATGGTTCTGTCGTTATGTCTTTTGGAGCCTATGAACATCACATGGATGCACTGTACGTACCAGGTCTCGCTGAGCCTCATGGTTCTGTCTCTTGTCTCGTTGAGTCAACTGGTGGAGCTGTATCTTTTGCCAAAGGTGAGGTTTATCTTACTTTACGCAATGGCAAACGGTTTCTAATTGGTAATCGCGACGGGGATCTCTACTAGGACACTACTAAGGTAAAGTCTACAAAAGTCAAACCGGTTAGTGTACCTCAAACTAAACGTGATTCACAATACCGATTGCTGACACGTAAACAGCATGTTTTGACCTTGGTAGAACTTCAAGATTTGCATCGGAAGTTTGGTCATGCGAACATCTTGTTAGAATCTGTAGGTGTGCGGAGCATGGCCTTAGAGTTTTTAGGAAACACCCCCGTGTTTCAGAGTTCTGAAGGTATAAATAGGAGGAATTGCCCTTCACCGGAAAAGGGACGAACATGCGGAGAAGTGTGCGCGTGCACAATACTTCACCCTTGTCGCTTCTACGGAAGTAAGCTCGTGCGCGAGCGACGTCCACCGCCCCTTCCCCTGAGAGTCATAAGCTGCCTCTTAGCCATACAACATCTAACGGCTGTGATCGTCCGGTGCTGCTTCACCTACCAATTATGATAAGTTATGAGCCCAAACAGCTCGGCTTATGTTGTTATGTGCTTTGTGAATGCGCAGGCTGTTTGGTTTCTCATTGTTGGCTAGATCAAAGCGTTTGATCGTTTGACGCCTCAAAGTTTCAGGTGTTTCAGATGTAGTTATCACTGAGACTGGCGACGCCCTGTGGCGCCCTGATTGATCTGTGATCAGAATGAGTCCTTCGATGTCGTCACCAAGTTTGGTGGGTGAGCGCCTTGAAGCCCCGAAGCGGTTGACTTGTTTGTGGTTTGACAGGACATCGATCATCGCTCCCTAGCGTCGAGTTGCGGAATGCTCTGTGGATTTACGATCCTACTGATCATGTAACAAAACGCTGCCGGTTTTTCGGTAGGTTTGCACCTGCGTGTGTTGTTGCGATGATAGTGGTGTTGCTAAATATAGAACCACCCAAGAGCGGACCCAACGTCGTCGAACTCATAATAGAATGTTTTCTTTATGTTTTAGTAGTTGTTTATTCAATAAATAGTTATCTCTAAGCTATGTATTATGCAGAAAAGAGTATGTTTGGTTGGATCGTTGTGCGCAATGATCACGTCCTCAGATGTGACGGCCTGCACCAAAATCGCTTTCGAAAGCGGATTTCGGGTGTTTAGGAGTATCTCTTGTGCTGAGATGATTCCTAGGGTTCTTGTCATTGTTTGAATTTAACGCCGTCAGACAGCGTTATTGTTCTCCAAAACAAAGGATGTCAAAAGACCAAGACGCGAAGCCAGAGAATAAGCGCATCCTCTTGAGTGACACTAACTATCCAGTCTGGAAACGTCTGACGTTGACAGAGATAGGTCAGTTGAACGAAAGAACTCTGGACGCGAAGTTTGTCCCATTTGTAAACAAGCGCGTTCGTCCAAACCCGCCGGAGGCGTTGTTGCAGAAACTCGCGTTATTACCAAACGAAAGTGGGAAAACTATAGTGTCTGTTGCCAAAGAAGAGTTGGATGATGATGGCGACGACAATGACAAAGACGCGGAAGCTGTTGAAGGGGATGAAGTCCCATCAGCTCAAACAATTAAAGAGTGGAGAGCAGTCTACCAACAGTTCGAACAGTTGGATAAGATCTGGCAGACCCTTCATCGCCGCGCAAAGGATGATGCAGATGCGGTTCAGACGACTATGCAAGCCATCAGAAGTGGATTGACTAGGTCAATGCAAATTTCCTATTCCGGGTTTGCCACTCCTGCTGAGTTATGGGCGGAACTTCAACGTACGAAGGTCCCTGCTAATTGCAAGATGGATAGTTTGGTCGTGGACACGTATAAGGCATTAGCGATACGTGCGAATCAGTCTATTCCTGATTATATCAAGGAGATTCGCGATGACGAAGATAAGTGCACTTCTTTGGGTGAAACTCTTCATTTGGGATTCGACTCACAAAAGAAGGTGGGCTTGCGGTTGGATCATCGATTCGCTCAGGCGGTGATGGCCCTCAAAGTCCAGGAATATCTGTCCATCGAAGAGTTGGAGCAGAAAATGGTGGATTTGTGGGACAGTTACGTTGAAGCAAACGAACGTAACGCTCCAGTCGCGAAGGTCATGATCATGGGCCATGCTGATAGAAAGCAGCAAAGTATGGGCTCGCGACAACAGAAGAACGCTAAGAAATCACAGAAAGTGGCTTCGAAACAACGAAAGTTTCCAAAGTGCGATGACTGTTCTGGATTTCATAACCTGGAGTGGGAATGCGGTTCTTGTTGGGAATGCGGTGATACGGATCACTTCAGTTCTTCGTGTCCTCAAAAGAAGAAGCGTGTTAAAACCAACGGGGGAGGAGAAAAACCCAAGGGGACTCCCGCAATTCAGTCAAACATGGCGAAAAATGATGTAGGAATTGAACCTAAACATGTCGGTTGGATGCCTGGGAATGGGATTCTCAGAAACGCATGAGTGTTTATTGTTCTTCTCTTCTTAAAATTCAGTTTTTCTGGTTGTTTCTGATTGGGTTGTTTAGTTGTTAGTTTTAAGTAAAATCGCATTGTTGTTTTCCATTGTATTGTTAAGAGACGTTGAAAGAAATGTCACAACTCTACGAAGGGATCTTGGATCCTGGATGCAACAAGACGTTAATTCCAAGTGCGGATTGGTTTGAATCCTTCAAGGAGGTATCGATCAACATTGGCGTCGCGAAGAAAGGCGCTTGTCTGACGGGTACAAGGCAAGGCGTTGTTCATTTCGTTATAAATGGACATAGGATTACAATCCAAGACGCGATTTATTCTGTGGATTGTACTACTACCTTATTTGCCGATGTTGATATACTTGCAAACAATCGCAATTGGGAATACAAGGTGGACTTGAGCGGAGCGGTTTTCTTTGACAAGAAGACGCGTCAAGTCTTGTTCAACGCGAATTTGGCACCTTCTGGTTTGAAGATGTTGCAATTCGAGGTTGTAAATCGAGTTTTCGCAAACGCGGCGACGATCAAGGTTGATTCACGTCTGATTCATCAATGATTCGGTCACCCAAACGCAAAGTACTTGATGGCGATGATTTATCATGGTTCGGTTAATTCTGACCAGTTCAAATCGATCGTGATTGACGACAAGCATCAATGCGAGTCGTGTGTCGCTGGGAAGTTTAAGTTGGCCAAAGTTGGTTCAGAGTCGCGTTGGACTGTAATCAAGGCAACTGGCCCAGGCAAAATGTTACATGCTGATGTTACAGGCAAATTTGCGGACGGATTCTATTATAACGGTCAGATGAACCATTATTTTCTAATTGTCGTGGATGATTTCTCACGTTTATCCTTCTTAAGGTTACTTCAACGCAAGTCGCATGTAGAAAGATGAAGACATTTTGTAAATGTAACCTTTATTATTGAGTATTAACGCCGTCAGACGGCGATAAATTTCCCCTTCACTAATTTCCCCCAATTGGAAATCGCCATGTCAAGTTGATGCACCGCCTCAATGGGCAAATGGGATACGAGGTTTTCAACCTCAACAGGTCTCAATGGGACCATGTAAAAGACTAAAGCAACAGTAAAACGCTATAAAAGCGGAGTCTGTGGCAGGGAAAAAGACAACAACTTGTATCCTGACAAACAATTAACCACATAAAGCTTACATTAGCTCGCCGCAAATCAACAGAAACTCCACAGCATGCATCTTTGTCTTAAGTGGAGCTAGTTTTTTGATCAAGATGCATTGGATACCTTGTATCCCGGCTTGAACCCGTTACTTCTTTTGGACAGTCTTGGTGTCCACAAGACCTCTGAAGTTCTATCCCACTGCTTTGAGCTTGGTATTAAAGGTTTCTTTCTACCTGCAAACACAATACGCTTCCTCCAGCCACTGGATGAGACTATTTTTGCAACTTTGAAGAGCAAAATTTGCTGGCTTTAACTGCATGTTCAAGAGCCTTGGGGAGAAGTTGGTACCAATCCCTCTTGAAGCCTAACACCTCACCTGATCAGTTCCGCATTCGAGACTACTGGCATTTATCCATTTTCAAAAAAAGAGATGCTGTCCCCAACAACTCCACCAACCCCTCTCCAGCTGTTAAAGAGTTCCTGAGGTACTTTGAGTTTTCATCTTTGGCTTCTGTAATTTGAAAAGTTGCTGCACAACTTTATAAAAACTTGTTTGAAGACTTGAAAAAAGCACAAGACAATGCTGTTGCCCCTAAGGAAACAAAGAGGAAAGTGACTTAAGAACTGAAGGAGAAAAGAAGCCAGAAGATAGTTGCAAAGGATATGGAGAAAGAGGCTGGAAAGGGGGCAAAGTTGTGTAGAGCAGTTTTGGAAGCCGCTGCACCAAAAGATGGAACTCCAGCTCAGCATGGTTGTGCTGCAGTATTTGTGGGATGTTGTTAGGAATCCATCCTGAGGGGTCATGAAATCCCTCCAGAATACTGGGCCCCAACATTACCAATAGGCTATGCGACTCATGTTCTTTGTTGAGTCTCACTGGGGGCCTTATCAGTTTCTAACAGGTGTATTGTATCTGCCCTGAGTGCAAGGTTGATAGTGAAGGCTTGTTTGACAGCCATGTCAAAAGCTGTGGGAAGGGAGGCCCTAGTCAACATCGCCTTAACTGTTACCTTAGTGCCCTTTTTGCAGTTAGTAGTTTCAATAAAGGACAATAAGTGGTTAAATATTGGTTGACGTTGTGGCTTTGAATTAGTTATTACTTGAAAAAGTAGTCGTCAAGTCACTCAATTTCCTTTTTTAGTCATCCTGTGAGGAAATCCAATTTTGCATAAAATATGCAAACCATGGCTCTTGTGACCAACAAACTACCAGAGGCTACCAACAGACTGCCAGAGACCATTGCTTGACTTTGTTTACTTTATAAATTTTCCTAGCTTGACTTTATTTTACTGATCAACTTTTTTTCGTCATCATCTTTCTTCTCTAACTTATTTTTTGTATCCTCTTGGGTTCCAGAGGCGATAAACTTAAACATTCAAAAAAAGAATACTAACTAACCCTGGTCATAACCCAAGCCCTAAGCTCAACACACCTATTTGTTCAAGAAAAGTGACCCGAGATTTTGAAAAACAAAATAAAGGAGTCTGAGTCACTTTAAACAGAGCAATGCTATTCCTGAAAACTGGCAAGCAAAAACAGCAGCAGTTAAGCCTCCAACAGCTACCAAGTGAGAGTTGTAGGTGAGGGACTCTTCCCTATAAGAAACGCAGTTATCAACATTCAAACAGCATCTGATTCTTACAAGCAGCTTTATTTTACTCTTGTGCAGTGTTTTCCCTCCACATGCAACAGTTGCATCCTTGTCGACTCCTCTACAATTCTCGCATGGAACTCAATCTTGTTTGCGCAAATGAGAATCCTTGATTGGCAGCAAGTGTATACCATTCAACTGCTTTGGTATGGTCTTGTGCAACTCCTAGGCCATTCTCATACCCCACAGCTAACTGGGCTTGCGCACGTGCATCTCCTTGGTTGGCAGCAAGAGTAAACAATTCAACTGCCCTGGAAAAGTCCTGGACAACACCTGTACCATCTCGATACATAGTTCCCAAGTTGAATTGTGCTGATACGTTTCCTTGGTTGGCAGCAAGAGTGTACCATTCAACTGCTTTGGTATAATCTTGCACAACTCCTAGGCCATACTCGTAAGTTCTACCCATTTGGTATTGCCCATCTGCAAATCCTTGGTTGGCAGCAAGGGTAAACAATTCAACTGCTCTGGAATAGTCCTTGCAAACACCCTCCCCATCTCGATACATTTCCCCCACCTTGAATTGCCCAAGTGCACTTCCTTGGGTGGCAGCGGCAGTATAACATTCCACTGCTTTGGTACCGTCTTTCTCAACTCCTCGGCCAGTGTCGTACATGGTTCCCAACTGGGCTTGTGCATCTGCAAATCCTTGATTGGCAGCAAGAGTAAACAATTCAAATGCTCTGGAATAGTTCTTGAATACTCCGGTGCCATCTCGATACATTGTTGCCAAGTAGAATTGTGCTGTTGCATCTCCTTGTTTGGTAGCAAGAGTGCACCATTGAACTGCTTCAGTATAGTCTTGGGCAACACCTTGGCCAGTGGTATACATTGATCCCAACATGGATTGCGCACTTGCATAACCTTCGCAGGCAGCGAAAGTTAACAATTCAACTGCTCTCGAATAGTCCTGGGCAACTCCCTTTCCATCTCGATACATTGTTCCCAACTTGAATTGCCCGCGTGCGCTTCCTTGGTTGGCAGCAAGAGTGTACCATTCCACTGCTTTAGTATAGTCTTGCACAACTCCTTGGCCGTAGTAGTACATATCTCCCAAATTGTTTTGCCCATTTTCATGTCCTTGGTTGGCAGCGAGAGTAAACAATTCAACTGCTCGGGAATAGTCCTGGGCAACTCCCTTTCCATCTCGATAGATTGTTCCCAACTTGACTTGCCCAAGTGCACTTCCTTGGTTGGCAGCTAGAGTGTACCACTCCACGGCTTTAGAATAGTCCTGCGCCACCCCTTTGCCTTCGTCATACATCAAACCCAAGTTGAATTGTCCCACTACATCTCCTTGATCAGCAGCAAGAGTATACAATTCAACGGCTTTTGAGCTATCTTGGACAACTCCTCTGCCGTTTGCATACATGAGCCCTAAATTGGCTTGGGCTTCAGCACTCCCTTGGTTGGCTGCGTTTGATAGTAATTCAATGGTTTTGGAATAGTCTTGAGGAGCTTTGGTACCATTCGTGCTGTGCTCAACAAACAAATCCAAGTGATCCTGCATAATCTTGACAATCTCTTCAAAGGACGGTCGTTTGGTTGGGTCTTGGTCCCAGCAAGCTTGAATCAACGACCACTCCCAAGAATCCTCGGGGATTTGCTCTGGTTGGCTATCGGGGCGGTCACCTCTTTGAACCCATAGTGGAATATGTTCTGGATGGATAGCGTCGTCAAATGGTTGAACTTCTGAAAGAATCTCGTAGATGGTCATGGCAAAGGAGTAGACATCGTATGCTGTGGTGGCCTGGTACTTTCGGTCAAAGGATTCAGGCGGAGAGTATCGTATTGTTCCGTGCACTTGGCGAGAGAAGGAATGGGAAGCATGGAGACAACGAGAAAGGCCAAAGTCCGTAATCTTTGCAACACCATCATAACCTGCAACATCGGGAAAAACAGTGTCAAAAATGGCGCACATAACACCCCGCTCCCACAAAATCACCTACCAATCAGTACTTTACGCGGATTCAAGTCAGCGTGAATAATTGGGCTCTTTTGCGCGTGGAGATACTTGAATGCCTGGGCAATCTGCAGGATCCAACGCATCTTGACCGCCTTCGATACTGGCTCCTCCTTGTCTGCAGGGTAAAGACGACTGTATAGACTTGTTTCGGCTCGTTCAATGATCAGCATTGGATTGCTGAGTTCATCGACAGACACCCCATAGAGCAGAGTGATATTGGGATGCTTCAAGGTGTACCAGATGGAAGCTTCGCTCTTGGCCATCTTGATGGCTTGGGGATCGACAAGTCCCGTGATGGTCTTGATTGCGACAGGGTTGGTTCCGTAGCAGCCAGTGTAAACCTCCCCAGATCCTCCTTTTCCAAGCGACTCAGACTTGTCGATTGTGACTTCAGCGGCTGGAATGAACCACACGTTGTCTACAAACGCATTGTTCACTGTGGATGCAGAAGAAAGCGTGAGAAGGCAGGAAAGTTAGTGGCAGTAACAGGCAATAAGAGACACTCACTCTTTTTAATGATTTCAAATGGGGAGATAGATTGGCGTCCGAGTTTTGGTATAACCGCGTGATCCTGGATAATTTTGACAATCTCTTCAAAGGAAGGTCGTTTGGTTGGGTCTTGGTCCCAGCAAGCTTGGATCAACAACCACTCCCAAGAATCCTCGGGGATTTTGTCTGGCTTGCTATCCGGTCGTTCGCCATCTTTAACCCATGTTGGAATCAAATGTGGATGTTCAGCGTCGTCAAATGGTTGAACTTCTGCGTGGACTTTAAGGAATATGTGGGATTAGTCGAGAGTGTACAAGCCCTATTGGTGAAGTTTGGAGTTAGTGGTAGTTTAGGAGAAGTTAATTTGGGTGATTGGATCTTATCGCTTTTGTGATCCAATCACCAGGTGCGCCAACACACACACTGCATCAACAATAAACACTAACATCGCTTTTGTGATCCAATCACCAGTCGAAGCGCACGGATTAAGAGTCTTAAAGCAGCGCTTCAAACAGTCCAAAACTAGTACCAGAACAGACCCAGGACGACCAAATATCATGGTCAAATACGAGCTCAAACGCGGAGAGCGATTTGAGCCGCTCACCATGCTGAACAAGGAGCGAAGACTCATTGGATGGATAGCCGATCTCGCCACAGATGTGAATGAAACCAGGATGGACTCGGCGTACTACAAGAAGATCCACAAGACTGTCACCGCTCCTGACGGCTCCACATCCCAAATCCAAATATCGATCAGAAAGTGCTCCGACTTTCTTGATCACTACGTTGAAGAACCGCAGGAGGACGAGCAGTTTTTCTTTGAAAACGGAAGATTCAACGAAGAGAAGTTCCACACCCAGTACAACCTATGGAACAGTGTGAACTCGACCATTGTGAAGGCCATTACCAGTCACCTCGACGAAACTCTGCTGGCTTCTTTTAACTCCGTAAAAGGATCTGTCAAGCGCAGATTTGACGCCGTTGCAAGAGTAGTGGGCTACAATCACACCGAAATCAAGTCGAAGGCCAGACGAGCTGTACTTACTGCTGAAAAGAGCTCTCGAGAGACAATGCCCCAATACCTCGCGAGATTCAACCTGCTCAAGTTAAAGGCCGAAGAAGCGGGACAACCTACCGATGTCGAATGGAACACCGAATGCGGATATGCATTCATCGCTGGGATTCATGACACCAGCGAGAGAAATGGTGTTAGTCTCCAAGTCAGTCGATGCGAGCGGGACAACTTCACCCAGTACTTCAATGAGCTATCGATTTGCTACAGCAGAGACCTCGAGTACGAGAATAGGAGCTCAAAACAGGCACCTGCAATGAGCGCAACCGCTGTTGGGACGGAAGAAGAGAAGATTGCTGCCATTGTTGCAAAAGTCCTCGCTGCTACTTCCGAAAATTTGAGACAAGGAAAGACAAACGCTGCTGGAGAACGAAGCAAAAAGGAAAGAATTCAAGCTCAACTATACATTTCCAATCTTGCTGCGGAAACCACCAAAGAACAAGTCATTGCTCATCTTTTTCCGGCAGCTGTTTCCGATTCTTCATTTGTTGCCCCGTCAAAGAATGGAAAGAAGTTCGCACTCGTCATCCTGAAGCCGCCATTCTCCGACGCAACCATCGAAAAGATAATTCAAGAAAAGAATGGATCGAATTTGAATGGTTCCGAAATAAAGGTGGCTAAGGCCGCGATGCTCAAATATTCACATTCTGTCCACGCAGCTCTCTCTGCAAAACCGCAACTTGCCTACTTGGACTCCGGATGCAGCAGATCCCTAACAAACGACAAGAGCACTTTGTCTAACATCTCTGCAACGGACGCAATAACCTACGAAACGGCCTCCAGTGGATCCAGCATAAGAAGCTCAGGGCTGCAAGGAATAGTAAATCTTGGGAACCTAGAGATAAGCGGGGTTCAAGAGGTCCCTGAAGCTCCAGCTACGCTAATTGCTGCAATTGACGTATTGAACGCCGGACACGACATCTGGTTCAAAAGCGAGGACAAAACCATGAATATTGGAAAGCTGGATGAAAATTCCAATAATCAACCGATTAAAGAAATCCATCAAGAAATGGGAACATGGAAAATGGAAATAACACGACCGGAACGCTCGCTACTCGGTCAGGGCATTCCATCGAAGAAGACACTACAACTTTGGCACTCAAGATTTATGCACTGTAGACCAGAGCAAATCATTAAAACATCAAAAGTTGTCCACGGATTGGACATCTCTGGCCCAAAATCTATACCAGATTTCCTCTGCGAACCATGCATTGTAGGAAAGATGCATCAATCAAAATATAACGGCAAGCGAAAACGAGAAGGTGGAATTCTTTCGCAAATATCAGCGGACGTGGGATATCCAGGAAAAGATGAAGACGGAAGCACCCAAGTGGGAAGAGGAGGAATTATAGGATACCTGGGAATAAACGTCCACAGGACCGGCCTAAGGCTAATGTACAGACTGAAGTCAACAAAAGAAGTGAAGGAGAAGATATTGTGGGTGAAAGACATGCTGGAAAGATTAACCGGCGAGAAATTGAAATCGATTTACTCAGATCAGGGAACCGAATTTCAAGGAGGAATCCTGGAAAACGCCTGCAAAGAGCTTGGAATAAGAATCGAAACCACGTGCACTGACGCGCACAATCAGCATGGAGAAATTGACGGCTGGTTCAGGACGGCAATGGACTCAGTTCGGGCAAACATGGCGGAAACAGGTATCCAAAGAGACATGTGGCCAGACCTTCTGGAGTGCAAATGTCACGTATGGAACCGCACTCTGCACGAAGGCCAAGAAACAACCCCCTATGAACAAACATTCAAGAGGAAACCAACGGTATCTGACCTTCGAGTGCCGGGATGCCTAGCGTACCCACTATTGAGGAACGTAGGAAAAACTCAGAACAGATCGAGAAGAGGAATTTTTGTGAGATACGCTTACCCAGACGGACATCCAAACACAAGAAGGGGATATGAGATACTATTTCCCGACAACACATCCATCATAAGCCGGGATGTGTACTTCATCGAAAACCAATTCGACGTGAACAATCCAACGTTCTCTACTGAACCAGTGAAAATAACTGAGTACGACTCTCATCATGATGAAAACGGTTGGGACATGGACGAGGAAATGGAGAAGAAAAGTGCACCAATCAAAATGGGTGACAAAACTATCAAGGAACTAGAAGAAATGTCAATCGGCGCATCAGAAACGGGAACTGAATACAATAAGGAAAGAGAAATCACTCGAGACGAAATTGATGACCCGAGCTACGTACCCGAATCAGCGGACGAAACACCTAGTGGACCACGCAGGACGTCTACTCGGAAAACATCAAAACCGGAAAGGTTCATAGCAGGTCTCACAAAACACGACGAACTTGGAGGTTTCCTGATAAATGAACAAGCATTCATGGGATACATTGCGGCAAAGAAAAATCTGGCTTTCGCAACCATTGACGGACCAAAGAATATAAAGGAAGCTCTCCTGGACGAAGAATGGGCCGCAGCAATCAAAGAAGAACTGGATCAATTCACGGACAAGGATTCTTGGGAGCTGGTGGAGGCAAAACCGGACATGCACCTATTGAGGACGATATGGGTCCTAAAGATAAAAGTGAACGAAGAAAATGGGGACAAGAAGAAAAAGGGAAGATTAGTAATTGACGGGTCAAAGCAGCTGCCGAACGAGTACGACAAGATATTTGCGTCAACTCCATACCATGAGTCTGTGAAGATATTTCAGGCTGTGAGCACGCATTTGAAGCTGAGAATGTCGAAAGGGGACGTCAAGGGGGCATACCATAATTCAAACATTGACAAGGAAATTTTTATTAGAGTACCACAAGGAATGATATTGAAGGAGGAAGATAAAGGAAAAGTACTGAAGGCAAAGAAGGGGATATACGGTTTAAAACAGGGAGCTTTCCTGTGGGAACTTTTCAGAAATGGACTGTTGGAGGAGTATGGATTTAAGGAATGCCCTGGAGCACCATGTCTATTCATGATGAAATCAAAGAGAGGAGGAATAATGCTGACGATATGGCATTCTGACGACGGAAAGTTGGGATGTGAATTCGAAGAAGACGAAAAGGATTTCTGGGAATGGATTAGTACCAAGGTCGAAGTGAAATGGCAAAAGGGGGTGGGACAATGGGCAGGGATAAACTGCACTTACCATGATGGATACTCGACCATGGACCAGGAGGTTTACATCAAAACTATACTGGACGAATTCCTGGAAACAAAGTCATTCCCCAACGGGAAACCAATCAGCAGATCCACCCCGTGGAATGCATCGTTTGATGAAGTATTTGACACTGAAGAACCGACTCCGGCAGAAGACCAGGCGTTCTTTGAGGGGAGATGGCTCAGACTGATCGGACTACTCAGATTCGCTGTTCTGACCAGAGTCGACATAGTGGAAACACTAGGAAGATTCGCATCATACGCAACACGACCGAATAGAATTCACTGGGCGGCAATGCAGCACCTACTAGAATATTTGAACGGATCCATCTCAATGAAGCTATACTTCCGAGCGGGGACAGACATGATACTGAAAACATACGTCGACGCTGACCTTGCAGGAAACAAGATAACTAGGAAATCGAAAACGGGAAACGTCATGATGCTGGCAGGAGCTGCAGTGGCCACGGTATCCAAGTCACAAGGGATAGTTACGGACTCGACAGTTGCATCAGAGACCGTATCGATGGCGACAGGTGCTAAGCTCACGGAATGGGGAAGGGGAGTAATGGAATGGCTGGGATTTCCGCAAACAAATCCGACCAAGGTGATGTGCGACAATGCGGGAGCAGTTAGAAACTCCCAGGAAGGTGCCGACAGGCACAAGACAAAGCACATGGACATCAAGTACATGCTGTTGAGAGATATGGTTAAAAGGGGAGTCATAAAAGTGTGTAAGATACACACAGACGAGAACGTGGCTGATGTAATGACAAAGGGATTGGGAAAGAACAAACATGGGAATTTCACGAAGAAGATGGGCTTGTTCAAGGGGAGCGTGGACTTTAAGGAATATGTGGGATTAGTCGAGAGTGTACAAGCCCTATTGGTGAAGTTTGGAGTTAGTGGTAGTTTAGGAGAAGTTAATTTGGGTGATTGGATCTTATCGCTTTTGTGATCCAATCACCAGGTGCGCCAACACACACACTGCATCAACAATAAACACTAACATCGCTTTTGTGATCCAATCACCAGTCGAAGCGCACGTTCTGAAAGAATCTCATAAACGGTCATGGCAAAGGAGTAGACATCGTGAGCCGTGGTGGCCGTGTACTTTCGGCCAAACGATTCGGGCGGAGAGTATCGCATTGTTTCATGCGATTGACGAGATAAGGTATCGAAAGCATGGAGACAACGGGAAAGGCCAAAGTCCGTAATCTTTGCTATCCCATCATAACCTGTAACATAGTGTCAAAAATAGAGCACATAACACCCCTCTCCCTCAAAATCACCTACCAATCAGCACATTACGTGGATTAAAGTCAGCGTGGATAACCGGGTTCGTTTGTGCGTGGAGATATTTGAACGCCTGGGCAATCTGCAGGATCCAACGCATCTTGACCTGCTTCGATACTGACTCCTCCCCATTTCCACAGGAAAGAAGACTATATAGACTTGTTTCGGCACGTTCAATGATAAGCATTGGATTGCCAAGGCCGTCAACACTCACTCCATAGAGCGGAGTGATACTGGGATGCTTTAGGGAGTACCAGAGGGTAGCTTCGCTCTGGACCATCTTGACGGCCCTGGGATTAACAAGTCCTGTGATGGTCTTGATTGCGACAGGCATGGTTCCGTAGTAGCCAGTGTTAACCTCCCCGAAGAATCCTTTTCCAAGCGACTCAGACATGTTGATTGAGACGTCAGCGGCTGGAATGAACCACACGTTGCCTTTGAACGCATCGCTCACTGTGAATGCAGAAGAAAGCGTGAGAAGGCGTGAATGTTAGTGACAGTACGGGGCAATAAGAGAGAGACACTTGAGAGACACTCACTCTTTTTGATTTTT
>JAIVFH010000121.1:0-92795 GCA_025765595.1 Obelidium mucronatum | reverse complement strand
TATGCTCAAATGGCTGGGTTTTATGATGCGAAAGATGATGGCGGCGTTTGGTATTTGCTTTTGCTGTTGGGGCGTGGAAGTCCTTGAATTTTACCGTGTTATCGGCTCAAGTTTTGGTTCTGTTAAAACATTAGAAGATATCAGTGCTGGTGGCGCTATTGTGAACCGGGTTCACGCCGTCTCGGTTGGGACAGACTGGGTTTTGGTTCAAAGCTGTTTAATCTTTAATGGAGGAGAAAGTGTTGGTGGTTCTAGTAGTCAGCAAGGATCGGTTGCGATGGTATCTAGAACTTCGGGGACCATTAAGCACATCCGCATACCCTTCGAAACCACTCCTGCAAACAGCCCTTTACAACCATCCAAACCTACAGAGATCTTTTCTGCTGAAGCCATCTTGACCCGCTGCGAACTTGAATGTCCAAAACAAGCCAGATTCTGTCGTTGACTTTATTCTGGGTCTTGCCGACATTCGCTTACAAGCTGCAGTTGAGTTTACCATGAACAAGATGTTTAAAAAACTTCTAATCCTGCACGTTCTTCGTTTTCCTGAATTGTAGTGCCTTCAAATATCAATTCTATATCTTCCCTTAGAAATAGTTTCTCCATTATCCAAGCAAATCTACATTTTGGCCTCAAAAAAAGTCTCCCTGGATGTTGAAAACCGTAAAGAAACCATCAATCCTCTATTCTGAACAGCCGAATTATTCTCGGCCATTTTGTACAGCATTGCTGGACTTGTGGACACTGCAAACATGTTATTCTGTAATTTCCGCCCTCTCTGAAAACGATATTCAAAACTCCCAAGAGAATCAGATTTCCTTATCTGCAGAGCAAATCCAGAGAATCAAAAGTTTGGCTGAATCTTTGAAGCCGCAAGCCAAGCCAACGGCAGAAGGACTGGTGGATTATTTTTCGTCACACAAGTCAATTGCTCTCGCCTTTGAAGCAAAATATGTCCCCAAAGGAGACCGCTCAAAGGGTTATGTACTGAAAGCCGTGTTGGGATCGGGGGTGAATCCAACCGACTTGTCGTCTGTCGGTCACTTGTTGTATGGAAGAGTGCTGGATGGGACTTTGGCTTTCAATCATTGGAAGAAAATCGTTTTGGACGGAGGCCGGTTTTGTTGTCGTGATTTGGCCACATTGCTTACGTCCAACCTGCGAGAGCTGTCTATTCGAGGCACATCCCTGCGTAATACCGATATCACTTCCAATATTTACAAGATTGTTGAGGCAATTGTGAGCTTTTCAAAATCAGAGATGAAGTCACTTGTCAATTATTTTGTTGACTTCTCTTGGAAATGTGAGAGGGTAAGCCCCTTTTTTGTCGTAGCTGTTTTAGCTGCAATTGGCCTATAATAACCGATCAACCAAAATAAATAGATTGAGGTTGGGTTTCTATTGGGGAACGTTCTTCAACTGCTACTTCTGAGTTCTCATAGTTTTGAATATCTTGGATCATTTGATCTCGACCCACTCTTGTCGAAACTCAATGATTGCCTCTTTCTCATGCTGAATTTTTCCGCTTCTATAATCGCGCCGATAACTCCCTTCAACTTGGGTAAAACGGAGAAAACGAGTATCCCGCGAATAATAGCTCTCTACCAAACAACAATAACACAAACAACAAGTCCGACAGAAGCCACGAACAACTTCAATCCTCAACAATCACCAGATCACCTCGATGCTATCTATAACCACTTTGGCCCATCCCTGAAACCCACTGTAGAAATCTACAAAGTCCGTCAATACGCAGACGCCTGGCTTCAATCCCCACAAACTATTTCGCATCTTGAATCCAGCCTGGCCGCTTTGAAACGGATAACCCATCCTGTCCTCCGAAACGGGGTGGTTGTTTTCTTGTTCCATCACGTCATGAGTATGAAGTTGCGCGCTTTGGTGGATATGATTGACAAGAATCGGAAAGCCCCGAAAGAGCAAGCGTGTATGCATAATCTGGGGGGAATGGGTGTAGGCGCAGGTGACGCGATTTTTAGAAGTTTGCGAAGAGATGCTAGGTGAGAAGGTGTTGGTTATTGAGGAAGGGTTGAAGGGGGCCAGAGAGATTTGGGATGATGTGGTGGAGGCCTTGACAGTATTTTCGGCTGGTGTTGTTGTGATTGGGGGGCCATCTTTGCAGCCAGTTTGGAAGGGTTTGCGGATGATGCGTTTGGAGGGATTTTGGGGCGGATAAAAGGGCCGACTGACAGTGGATTGGAACTCAGCAAGGAAGTTGTGCATGATCATGTTGTAATGTTGCGGGTCTTGAAAATTATCTTTCTTCATGATTTGAAGATGGTGAGGCCGTCGAGGCTTTTCGGTGGAAAAGCAGTGTTTGGCAGATCTTTGTTCACGTCCGTGGGATTTCAAGGATATGTTATGGTTGAGGAAGAGTTTGCTCAAGTTGTGAATGAGAGGGCGTTGTTTCAAGCCAAAATTGAGGATAAAACTGTTGCGAAACGCTTGTTTTCGTAAATAACCCTTAACAAAGAGAATTGTGCATAAAATGTTATTTTAATTTCCCCACTATTTCTTGGAAGCAGAAGAAACTTTTTGCTTCCTCTTTTTAACAGCTTTTGGCATTTTCGCTTTCCGTTTCTCTCGTTTTTCATCCTTGACGGCTTGTTTTCGTGCCTGTGAATATAAGTAAACAGAAGTTCAGACCATTATGGAAATCAGCAAAGGAAAAACCTATACCTTTTTCGAGTCTTTCTCCTCGTCTTTCTTCAAACGAGACTCTTTCTTTCGATCATCGTCATAATCACTTCCCTCTTGGCTGTCATCATCGCTATCGTCATCGCTGTCATCATCTTCACTTTCTTCATCATTCTCTTCACTAAACGGACCATCTTTTTGGCCAACAGCAGTCGTAGCGGTTAAAGAAGCACCGACTTTCCTGTTTGGAGAGACCGCATTGTTCCCACCCCCAGCAACAGCAACAGCCGCTGCCACAGCCGCTTTATTCACTCCTCCGGCACCTCCAATCTTTTCTTCAACGACCAAACCAGTCACCCGTCCATACACTCCAACACCACTGTTCACTTCCACCTGCCCCTTCTTTGCTTTATCGACATCTCGTTCATAGTCAACAATCTCCTGAAGAGTTCTTGGAATGTATGCTTGCTTAAACACGGCTTCTTGGATATCCACTTCGGCTTGCGCAGCTGCCACACTAACACCCGACGTTGCAGCCACCTCCTGGATATTGATTCTCGCAGCGGGAGTATGCATGTACATTGTGTATGCGTCGAGAACAGCGTCTTCGTCATTTTGTGAGCACAGGGATTTATCAGCCACAGTTTTCACGATTGCATCCCACGGCGTTACAGTGAAATCAAACAGCTCGCGGAGTGTGAAAATGTTGAGCGAGTCTGGGTAGTCTTCTGAAGGTGGTGGGACGCGTTTTTTGAAGTAGTCTACAATGTTTTGGAGATCTTTTCGTAAAAACTCGAGAGCGTGTGGGTGATCGTGTTCGACGGATTGAGATACGTCAATGATGTAGAGTGTTTTGTTGTGATATCTGGAATCGAATGGAAGTTTAGAAAAGAATACTAAACAAAAAAGGAAAAGTAATAGTTCTTACAGCAGATTGTATTCAGATAAATCGGCATGCACGAGTTTACATTTGTGGTACATTTTCCACACCATCTTGAGGAGATGGACATACAAGTTTTTATAAATCATTGAGTCGTTGATCACTGCGTCTTTTAATCGAGGCGAGGCCCTATGATATTGAAGATATTGTTATTCTATTTGGTATTGAATGATGCGGTTTCATGCAAAACGCCCCCGCCTACTCCGATATATACAAGAAATAAACCAAGAAAGCTCACTTCCTGCGGCAGAAAAGCTCACCGCCTTCGGCGGTATATAAAAGAAAGCAAATCACTAAACCAAGAATACAAACCATCCATTCTTGTCCCCAAGAAAGCCCATGACCAAAACATGCATACGAAGCAAAAGAGGTTCTGGACAAGGAATACCAGCCACAACCAAACGTTTCAGATTTCTCATTTCCTTTTCAGCCCACATTTTGACCATTTTTCGAGGATTACTCTTTGCATAGCCATTTCGATAACGGAATTCACCAGTGACATAACGATCACGATCTTTAAAGACGAGAATAGAAGTCTTGTAAACTTTGATGGCACGATGGAGACCATCAGGAGTAGTTGCATGATAGACGTTTGCTTCCTTTCCAGTACTGATGCAACCATTCACTTGACTGAGCGTTTGGTTGTTGAGAAGCTTAAACAGAATGATTCGAGTACGCGGGTCCAACACTTGTTCGACTGTTGCTCTGTCTGCCTTGTCCTTGTGCGTAGTCTTGTCGCCTTCAGCTTTTCGAGAATACACGCGCATATCGCCCTGCAGCGACGAACTGCTCAGTTTGTTTTCGAATTCGAAGCGGATCAATTCTGATCTTTGAGGCAAATTTAGCGCTCAGCTCGTCGACCAAGGCAGGCTTCGGCCTCGGCAGAATTCTTTGAGCGGACTGGCTTCGCGGCCTGTTGATGCTGCTGGTGGTGCTTGGCGGCGCCGGCCGCATTAGGCTGGATCTGTGCGCGCATCTTGTTGAACTGCTTCGTGAAGTCGCCGGTGGCGGCGTGCCACTGGTCGCTGTTGACGAGCGCGTCGCCGGCGTCGTCGCCGGAGTCGAAGCCGTCGGAGTCCGAGTCGAAGTCCGAGGCGAACGCGTCCGAGTCGACGCCGCCGTCGTCTTCGTTCCAGTTCGCGTCGAGGTCGCCGCCGCCGCCGCCGCCGCCGCCGCTGAGGCCCTCGCCGTCCGCGTCGCCGCCGTCGTCGTCGCCCTGCCTGCTGCCGCCGGCTTCTTGCGCGCCGCCGCCGCCGCGTGGCTCGGCGCCGCCGCCGCCGCCGCAAACCGCACTGGCGACACGCCGCGCACCGCCCGCTTAGTCAGCACTTCCGTCGACGAAAGCCCCGCCTCGTCGTCGGCGTCGCTGAACCGTCCCGCGTCTGACAAGTTGCTGTCCGTGTCGTTTTTCATTGGTTGCTTCGATGATCAAAAACAAGAAAAACAAGAAAGAAAAAAAGAAAGAAAGCAATCACTTCAACAGCTTTCAACCCGCCTTAAATTGTTTACTTAATTCTTTCAAATCACTTGCGTTTCTTGCGCGGATTGTCAAGCGATTGGCTGAAAATCAGTGGCAGAAAGTAAACATGTCTACCGTTATCTTCTACCAGCAGCTGCTGACTGCTGTTCAGTCCACCATGTGCGAAAGCCTCAAGTACCAAGAAATATTGTTTTCGCGGTTGAAGTCATTGGAGGCGATGCTGAACGAGCGTCTGACTTTTGGTATACAATAACGCCGAAACACCTAACGTCCGATCGTGCCCAACTCACATACTCTTGTCACTCGATTAGAGGGCGCGCCATTAAACTATTCAGACATAAATGCTAGATCTTGGCAGGTATCGCCCAGATATTCTGCTACATCGCGTCCAAGTCAAGAGGTTAGCGATTCTGGGATTCGTTGGACTGGGGCAGACTATGCGGCCCCGCTGGCCGGCGAATATGTCCGAAGAAGTTCCCATCTTTAACTCTGTTTCGAAACATAGTCTTCTGCAGTTTCAAGACGGTGAAGAGTTTAAGACAACAACACTGGAACGAAATCGGAAAAGGCCCGAGAATGGCGGAAAAAACGAACGCAGGCAGTCCATGATTCCATCATTTTTGCACTTGCGCAAAGTATCGTTTTCTAACACGGATGGAGTAACTCTTCAAAAGAAGGTTTCTATGCGATCACAAAAGAAGTCAATCCCAACCGAAAGGTCATACCCTGCCTCGGCAGGGTCTATGGAATCCACTCACCATAACTCCTCCAAAAATTCTATTGGATATCAATTATCCCGACAGTCGTCGAAGCATAAAATGGTCAGTCCTGGTTCATCCGCCCATTCAAGCAGAGCTCACCTCGCACACCGACCAAATAACAACAACCAAGTAAATTTATCCCATATGAGCTACCAAACAACGGTGAACAGGCACAATCGCGCACCTCCTTCAAGAATATCTCCAAAACAATCACCCAAATCAAAAGTGGCCAACAGCTTTGAGTCGTCACGTGGCGAAGTGGGATCACAACCCTTTCTGACAATAACCATGAATTCCGCAAAACCAATTGGATTGAAGCGATCCATGGTATCAATCGAGCAAAACGGAGAAGATACAGTTAAAATCGATGAAACAGTGGATGAGTCTGGATCAAACTCTTCCTTAGATGTTAACCGATCTGGATCATTGCATTCTTTACAATCAAAGATTGTGAAATATGCCATCAAGCCAGAAATTGACGATATGAACACTAGGTCGCCACCTATTTCCCCATACCTTGGCGTTATAAATGAAGGCAGTGGTGACTTTCCAACAGCAGAAACATTGATGAGGCAGAAGGAAATAACGCTACAAGTAGATAGCAGTGATGGTGACGGTGATGATGATGCTCCCGAAAGTCTTCAAAGTCAGGAAACAATGGAGCCCAACAAAATCAAAAGAAAGTCAACCATGCTTGTCACGAGCAACTTGAAGAAAGCTACAAGTCTCAATTGGTTCCAAATAGTGTGCCTGCTTCCTGCATTTGATGGCAAAGGGAAAGTTATCGATTTGGAGTTACTTGACCAAGCGGATACAAATAACGTTTCTCTTTTCATTAACGGATTACACCCAAAGTCATTTTTCAACACCATATGGGACTTTATTATGTCAAGTAAGGGTCTTTTTTTTTGGTATATCGTTAGTCTGAACACTTTGTTTTAGTATTGTATCTTACCATTTTATTTTTGCTTCCATTCTTGGTGTCATTCTGGAAATATGAGGTGGAAGATACATCCAACATTTCATTGATAATCGCAATTACATATACTCTCGATCTCTTGGTGTCATTGCTCACACCAAGATCCCCCAAGTCAATCAACCCCATGTGCAGTTTACGGGAATATGAATCCATGCGGCCCATCTTGAGCCATTGGATTGGAACATGGATGGGACTTCCGATTCTTTGGGAAATAATACCCATAATCCCTTTTGAATTTATGTTCAGGAATATGGAGTACAGTTTTCTCTTCCATTTGGTACACGCTATTCGGTTACTCCAGCTTCCTGATATCAGCGCGCGCTGCGCAATCTGGGTTCGTTTGAAATTCTGGATTGATAAACATGCGGGGTTCACTTTATCTCAAATCATGCCCATGTCGATCGCCATCATGTATTTTCTGCACTTGAATGCCTGCTCAATTTACTTGTGTGGGAAATTGGCTGGTTTTGTTGGCTGGGATCACTTTTGGCCCGCTTATGCTGACGCCAGCGTCACTCAGCTTTACGCCTTCACATTTTACAAGGCAGTTGGAAACATGTTTCCAGCCGTATTCGAGTTGAGTTTCGTTCTGTGTTCCTTTTTTTCCTTCTTTAAATGTCTGTCTTGTTTAACTTCCTTGAACAAACTAGTCCTCCTACGGCTATGGAGCAGTTTACTCAGTCTGTTTTTGTCATTATTTCCGCTGTTTTGTATGCTGCATTTTTGGGAGCCATTTCATCAGCAACAATGTCAATTAACCCATCAGGCCGATTGTTCACTCAGAAAATGGAGGAATTGGGAGACTACGTAAAGGTGGGCTTTAAGGTTAAGTATCCGACAATACTAATTCGCGCAATCTGCAGTGGAAAAATTTAAATTACGAAACAAGAAAAAAGCTCTTTGCCTATTACGAAACCAAATACAGAGGTGAAAAAGGAGAAAACAATGAGAACGATATACGAATCTTTAATCACAGTACTTTTACAGGCAAGTACTTTGAGGAGGAATCGCTTTTGTTGGAAATGAATGAATCGCTGAGATCAGTTAAGCAATCACGATTTTCGCTTTGAAAGAAATCTAAACAAAAACATTCAGGAAATTGCGGTGCAAAACACACGTGCATTGATTGAACGTGTTCCATTCCTCCGCCGAAACGCAAATGACGGACGTGACGAAATCTTTTTTGGACGTCTTGCTACAGTTTTAAAAGCTCAATATTATGTCAAAAATGATTATGTTACAAAACAGGGAGATTATGGCTTCGACATGTACTTCATTTTATCGGGAATGGTCAATGTATTTGTGAATGGGCGAAAGGTGGTTTCTTTATACGACAAGGCTTACTTTGGAGGTTTATAACTCTGTATTTCTTTGTTTCTCGTTTGTTTTCACTGAACCTGACAACAGAAGTTGCGCTGATCGCAAAAATTCTGAGGACAGCGACAGTTCAAGCAACTACACCATCTGTACTGTACAGATTGACTTACACTGACTTCCATAGTGTTTTAGCAGAGTTTGATGATATGCGATTGAAAATTGGGATGTTGGCTCATGAACACGAACAGCGATTGAAGAATGCAGACACCACTGAAGAGGCAGTTGCGAAACTGAGAAATAAAGACCAATAAAAGAGTTTGAGCTCATGTGATAAGATTCGTTGGATTTGAAATCGACAGTGTGTTTGCAAATATATTCGACTGTCAAATTGTGTCAATGTGGCCACACAGACAAACTCCGCGACTTTGACCAGGGCTCTGAAGGTGTCTGACACCCTAGCATGATTGGCGATGAGATCCTGACCAACAGAATACACACGACGTTTCTGTCGAGTCAGCTACATGTTTTTGGAGTGTACTTTCACGACTGACGCCTTATCGCACTCACACTCAAGACGCTCAAGTGCTTCATTAGCTGCCCAGATTTCCCAAAGTGACGAAGCCCGTTGACATTCCTCTGTCACTCGTCGCTGGGCGATCGTTGGGCGATCGCAGGGCGAAAAAAATTGACAATTCTAAACAGAAAAAGAAGACAAATCCAGGAGGAATCATTTACTTTCATGCTCTTCTGGAAGTTATTGATCGCGGCCCACGCAGCTGTTGTTGCTGCCGTAGGCGGCTCACAGAGTGACCCGTACACAAACTGGACGGAGTTCCACTACCTCCCAACACCAATGAATGGCCCTCCCTGCACGATCTCCAACAACAAGTATGGATGGAATACTCTTCGGAATGTCGACGGCTCCCTCTATACCACTTCGAAAAGACCGATCGTGTTGACTTTACAAAGATGGGAGAGCTTTATTCTCAACACGTATGTTGCCCAATACTTGCTGGAGATTATGGGCTACAGGTAGATACCCCTTCTTTGATTTTTTGTTGGTTTCATTCCATAGTAATCAAAAGCATGTCACAGGGTTCAGATTATGCAAACGGTGTGATTACTCATCATCATGGGGTTTTGTATCAACTGATTATTTGCGTCCAATAGGGTGGTGGATACACGATTGGACCAGACTTTTATGGCAACGCCATTGATTTATTTCTAGAAGCATGTAAGTAATTCTATGTTGGCGCACATAAGCTGAAAACCATTAATACGTGATAGGGCCGGAGGATCAAGCCAATTACGGTCAAATGACGCAAGTCGATCGCGTTGCAGTCGATTTAGGCGCAATCGGGTACTCTGGAATTATTGGTCTTTACGTTCCAACTGCCCTTGTGAACCAGCATCCTGACATGGGATTCGACTTCTGGAGATTCTTGCTGCATCCAGAAGCTCGGGCCCTTCTTCCCCAAAGCGGAAGCACTCCGCCGTTTTTGGTTGATGGGCAGCCACAGTGTGATGGACGTCCCAAGCACTGTGTTAATGGCGTAATGAAACCTTTGTTCTGATACTATGGCTCTATTTTCTAACTTGATTCCATGTTCAGACGTACACTCCACCATCAATGCAAGGTTCCTGGTGCCAAATGCGTAGGAGCTTTGGGCGTACGATCCAGGATATTCTCCTGGAAACTTCAGAGATTGATTGACAGTTTGCAACTAATGGTGACAATCAAATTCTTGGGGTGGTCATGCCGATGTAGCCATGCAAGCCTGCTCTTGACGAAGGCAAAAATGTCTTTGTTTATAACTGGGCCCCAAGTGTCTTTGTTGCATCAAATGACATTACCAAGGTGTTATTCCCGGCAACAGACCATCACCAGTATATAGATTTAGCCTAAAGGTAAGAGTTTGTGCTATTACCTTGTGTTTACTAAATTGTAAATGGCCAGATCGTGACAACGCATTTGTTTCAACAGATGTGCCAACTATTATTATCCACAAGGTTTTGTATTTTTGTTAGTTTGTTGGCTAGTTTAAGTTATGCTTAAGTTTTTTTTGTCCAAAAGCTCGCAACACAAAAGTTCCTTGCTGATTTTCCTGAACTCCAATCATTTGCAAATCAATACCAAATCCTTGATGCACACATGAATGAAATTCTAAAAAGTACAGTCAATCAGCATTTTAATTACACACAGGCTGCGTGTCATTGGATCCAACAGAATGAGAATATTTGGAGCCCATGGATTCCCAAACCCCCAAAGTCAGTTGGTAAGCAAAACCACAACAATGATTGGCAATAACTTGACCTAAATTTTTTAGATTCATGTGGTGTTGGTTTCGGCAGATACATGTCTGGCGTTGTGTATTCTTGTATTGCTTGCCCACCTGGATCTTACAACTGGCTGGAAAAGAATACAGAAATTTGCATGGTACTTGAACACAAACCATGTAGATAAAAATTTTCTAATTTATTTGTGTAGCCCTGTCCTGCTGGGTTGAATTGTCCTGGTGGATCGACTGTACGAGTGACTGATGGAATTTGGATGCCTGCCACGTCACATTCAATAGAACCTGAACACTATGAGTGCCCTTTTCCATCCACGTGTTGTACAAATGGAACTTGCCCTGCTGGGTCATGCTCAGCTTCATTTTCAGGCGTCCTTTGCACTGAATGCAGTGAGCCCAGCCATTATCTTTGGAATGGTGAATGCACAAAATGCTCATCTGTTGGTGGAGCAAGCTTCTATCTAATTTTGTTTGGAGCCTTTCTTGGAGCTGTTGGACTTGTATTCCTTCCATATGAAGAGGCTCCAACTGTTGAAATTCTCTTCTTCTACTTCCAAGTTACATATTATATATTTGAAGGCCAAGGAAATGGTATCCTGAGTATTCCAGGATTGAGCACATTCCTTGCAGTGGCATCCTTGAATGTTGATGGAATTGTGTCTGATTGTACTCTCCCAATTTCTGGCGTCTCGAAAATGATGTTTCGATTCTTTTTGCCTTTGTTGATTCTTTTCTATATAATTGCAATCTACTTTGGAACCAAGTTTTTGCAATCCAGCGGACTTTTGTCAGGAGAGTCTTCTGGCAGATTTACTCCATACTATATGAAAGGTCAAAGCTTAAGTTTGATTTGCTTTAGAGCCACAATTGTGGTTCTGACTTTTGTGGTCATGCCGTTAATTGATGGAAGTTTGATTCTGTAAGTTTAATCAAACGTGCTAGGTATCTATTTTTTAATTGGATTTACAGACTCCAATGCAATGATATCCTTGGAAAGCATGTATTGACCACTGCACCCAATATTGAATGCTTTGGCTCCACACATGCTCCGGCAGCTGCTCTTGCTATCATCATTCTTATTTTGTTCCTGGGCGGCGTGCCTGTTTTAATTGGACTAATTCTGCGCTACCTGGCAAAAGGCAATAACATCACATATGAAGAAGAGGGAATTTCAAATATTCAAAAGCTCTTTCAAGTTCTGTACATTGTGTTCAAACCTGAAATGTACTGGATGATGCCTGTGACAATGTTGGAAAAAGGGGTGACATCCATTCTATTTACCATGTTGGTAAAATATGATAGTGAGTGATTATAGAAATCAGTGCTGTTCTTTTCCTGACCAGTGCTGTTTTTTTCATGACTGTGTGGCCTAACATTACTTACTTTTCACAACAGATCAAACCCAAACAAATGTTTACATCCTCTTTCTTGCTTTCATTTGTGCCACAAGAATCTATTGGCAGCCTTACAACAGTCACTTGGAAGCCTACTTGAATCGTGAAATCACCCTTGGAATTCTTGTAATGATTGCATTCCGTCAATTCACTGACCAATATGGAGTCTCCACTAGCACTCTAATTCAAATTGGAATTGTGATGGTTCTTCCAGTTTTGTGCCACATTGTGAGATGGATTCGCTCAAACCTGGACAAGCATCAAAATAAAATCTCTGGAGTCCTCAACACAGCTCTTGCCACTGCTGCCAGCACATCCTCAAAATTTTCAGAATCACAGTCACAAATTGAAACAAAAAGTCCATCTCTACGTGCAAGGAAAGTTAGCTCAATTGAAAAGCTGAATGGTGGTGGTTTACGTGTGAGGAAGCAATCAGGTGATCGTTCAGCAAAAAGTAGTACAAATACCATTGGCGCTTCCAATGCAAATATTGGAAAGTCAAATGCTGAGTTGGAGCCTTTTAATGTGACACCGGCCCCTTGATACCCCTAGCATTTATTTTAATTCTCACATTAGTTAGTTTTCATCATTAAAGAATTGTTTGCCTCACCAAATTCTTCACACTTTAAGATTTGTTAGAATCTGGAGGCTGCAAGATTATGATAAGATTTAGGAAGTTGGGGGGCTACAAAAGTAAAGCTTGGTGTTGATGAGAATGTCATATTGTGAGCGCAGCGCAAAATTCGAATAGCGCTCGATTTTTTGCGCGCTCCCATCCATTTGCGCTCCAGCCAGCCCTTTTGCGCGTTGCCTTCCCGTCGGCCACCCACCCTTTGCAGCGCCACCAGCCTTCCACCAATCGATAGATCGAGATATTGGCTACGCATTGATATGCAGCAAAGGAGTATATATGTTGAACCTAACGCATTCTATTTTTAGGTTGGCAACAGACTGTCTAATCAAGCAACCTCTCTAACACCAACGGCGAGCAACGTCTTTATGAAACTTTCAATAGAGACTCGATAATTCCTGAACTGTTTTTCATTAATTGATAGCCAATAAATCAGTTTTATTACTATGCAAATCTTCGCACAAAGCTTAAGGAAATGCTTATGATTCAATCCTTCAATAAAGTCCACTGCGTGAGAGACTTTTGTAAAAAAAATTCATGATGGCAAGAGGGGATTCTGGTGATGTTGGCCTAGTGCGCGATTGGACATTGAAGAAATCCAAAAGCGCGAAAATTGAATTTTGGACAAAAACTACAATATACAGCCAAGGAATGTCAATATCCAATGTCAGCTTGCATTTTGGGTGCAATATTTGTCTGTGGGAGTCATAAGCTCCCTCTTAGTCATGCAATGCCTAGCGGCTGTGATTGACCAGTGCTGCGGCACCTACCAGTTATGATAAATAAGAAACGGTACAAGGCCAGACAATTCAGGGATTAATGCTATGTAAGCAGCCCCAGTTGCAGTCATGACGAGAATGTGTCAGCAGTGCTGCTGGTCATGCTGTTTAGGGTGTTTGAAGTCTTCTGTGATTTATCATCAAGATTTTTAATAATAGAAGCAGCTCACCAGATGAGGTTTGGATATATGATATATGCCAAGAAAAAATTGCAGGTTGCTTGTCAACCTTCCATGATAAGGGGGAGTTGGAGGGAGTAGAAGGCAAATTTCTTGTAGTTCAATAAAAAGGGGGTTTTTAATTGTTCTATTTTTTGGAATTGGACAAGTTCAAGCTGTTATTTTGCTTACAATTAAAAGAAAATGACTGGGAAACAAACATTGCTCCATGTTCCATTACTCACTCCCACACAATGCATGAAGGGTTGACTGTCTTAAGACAGGTTTTTGACCCACGTGATTATGTTACTTTTTCTTTTTCCAACAATGCAATTACCACCAGCCAATGCCAAATTCTGGAGCCTCCAAAAGAAAACAAAATAAGAAGTAGCTCTCAGAGCAGCCATGATGAAAACTGTTGGCGTTGATGTGTATCAGCTTTGGAAACAATAAGGCAGCCTTAGATTTTCTGGCTATAGTAAGAGACAAGCCGCTTTCATTTTTAGAAGAGTCTCACTTTTCTGCTTCCTGGGTTGAATGAGATCTTATAAAAGACCTAATTTCTCTGGATTTGCAACCTCAGACTTGACTGTCTGTTAGGCCTAACAGCGCTCCAAACAGACTCCAATTGAGCTCCAAATGCGCTTCCAATTGGATTTACAGATCCTAACGGCTTTTTGAGCCCATCTGACAGTCCTAGTCAGAAAGCTAGTCTAACGGCTAGGGGTCCTACTAGGATCCCCATTAGGACTCCAAATCTCAAAAACTTTGTGCATCTGGTGGGGTTTAAAGCCATCAGAAAAATTTTCTGAGCCTTCATCCTGAAATTTTCAGACAAAATTCACGCAAATGGAAAAAGTTTTCACCCAGTCCACTCAATGGGCTTAATTAATGAATGACGTAATACAAACTTGTGTCTCACATATGTTAGTGCAGGTTGCAACTTTAGAGAAATTAGGATTTAATGGGATTGCAACGCTTGTAAGCAGAAAATTCCTTTTTAGGGGTGTTTGCAATAAGTCAGAATTTCTATTTTGATTAACAGAAAATTAAAAGAGGCTGCCGTATTTGTTTCCAAATTTAAAATCTTGGGACAGATTCTCATCGTGTCCCCCAGGCCGCTCATGACCTGTGGGCAACCCGAGTGCGAGCCGCTAACCAGTGGAAAGCCAGCCGCGTCGCAGTTAGTTCACAGGCCGCAAGCCAGTTGACAGCCAGTGGAGAGCCAGTTGAAAGCTAGTCCTTACTTTATTTCAAAAAAGGTAAGAAACAATGAGCTGAAAAGTTTAAAACCATAACATATGTATTTAAAGTAATAAACAAAATCCAAAGTACCAACATTAAACAAAAACAAAAGAGGGATGCGCGAAGTCAAAAATAACAAAATATTGAAGAAACAATAAATAAAAAAAAAACCCCAATCAGCGCTTTGCCTTCTTGCTTGCGCTTCCTTCCTGAAGCGGCTCCCGCCAATACACCTTCTTGACATGTTGGTTGTTTGCAAAGGCCCGAACCACTGTGTACGTCTCTGGCTTGCGCTGATGGCGGCTTTGCCCAGCCTTGTAGAAGTGCAGGTGGTGGAACGCTTGGATGAAGCTGCCAGAATTGTGGTATTTGTCAGGAACACCAGTATGGAACGACAGCTTTTTGGTCCATTCAGCAAAATGACGTTTTGCTAATTCGAACGTAAAAGTCATTCCACTGTATGTGTCAAAGAAGCACCTGTAATTCAAGAAGATCTAAAGCAAACTCGTACAAGTGGAGCCCAACGTACGCATGTCCAGACTCCTTCTTGTCAGGGGAATTGACCAACCCAGTCGCCTGCTTGACCATTGCTGGGATCTTGTCCTTCCGTATGTTCCCTTTGGCCAACAGCTTGCAGTAGATGATTGCATACTTCATCACATCATCGACTTGCTTCTCCTCACGTACTATAGCGAGCGGCACGCGCGATTCGGACTCCGATTCGGACTCCGATTCGGGAGAACGATTCGGAGTCCGACTAGGGTCTGATTCGGGTCCGAATAGGAGTAACCCCGAATCGGGCTCCACTCGGAATGACCAATAGGGCTATTGGCGCTCCTAGCCGCCTCCTAATGGAGTCCTAATCACTTCTCATTAGGAGGAAACAACTTTTTCCTGCAATTTGAGCATTGTCCTATTAGGAGCTACTCAGTCCTATTAGGACGACCGACTAGCTATGAAAATAACTGTCAACTGCAAAACACTCTAAAAAAATTCCCAAAAATTACAAACCATCTGAAAAAATTTAAAAAAATTGCAAAAATACAAAATTAAAATTTCAGAATTTTATGATATTATAGTTAAAATTAATCATAAAAATTTATCAATTTTTCAAATAAACCTCTGGCTACTAACATTTGCTAAGTTGCTCATTTCTCATGTCCACCATGCTGAACAAAAAAAAGTCTGCCTGAAGAGGGTCCAAATATCGCAAAATGTGTCCCATTTTTTCAAACCATCCAGCACACTGTTCTGCTGCTGATGTGTTGAATAAAGGCTTGTTTCCTTGGTATAGCCTAGAAAAAGACCTAGCGTCACAATTTTCCATGCAGAATCTGTCTCGACGACTATGGTTTCTGAAGTGAAATCGGTCAACAACCCAGATGATTTTTTGGTATAGCATCCTAAGCACAGAAGTTAGATTCTATCACAGCAAATACATCCTTACTTATGGAGCAGCTTGTTTTGCTGAGCGCCGTTTTTCAAAGTCCTGACAAAAACACATGCTTTGTCATAAAACATGAATGTAGGATACTCATCCAGCCTCATGAATGTTTGACAAAGAAATCCTGTGATAAACTTGTTGGACTCAAACGAGTACATCTTTCCAATGTCCATAATGTGCCCACAGCTCCACACAACCAGGAACACCCCTGGCAGGAATCTGTCAAATGGGCTGTAACAGAACCCAAACTCCTCATAATTCCTTTCATCATCCTTCACATGCCCAACTGACACTCGTGTCTTTCCTCCATACTTCTTTGCAGTTTTCTCACTTGTTGTTGATGGGTCGGAGAAGAATTTTCCCACCGCCTCCATATGTTCTGCTTCCTTGCACGACAGCGGCTGGTAATCAAAAGAGTTCTCACGTTCTCGTTTTTGATTCGCACATCCTGAAATGATGCATTTCCTTTTCAATCTGGCATGATTGATACAGAATTTTGTATTGATCCCAATGATGTCCAAATTGCATCCAATCACTCTGCACAGCAAGTGCCCCATCACTTTTCCATCCATCACTGCCGCACTATACTCCTGGCCTTTCCTATCAACAACATGACATTCTCCACATGAATGTTTCCATTTTACTGCAAAGTGCGCATTCATCCACTCCACATATTCCTTCATTGCCAACCGCAAATCTTCTACATTATCAGACACTTGATTGCTTGAGTATTCTCCAAGATGTAGGGAATACGGAAACAGCCGTCTGCCCTTCTCCCCCCAAGATGGTTGGAAGCAGGAATAATCAAAATCTTCATGAGCTGCTTGAAGCGCCTCTGAAACTGCTGGATCCTGAATGTACTCTTGCAATAGGAGCATCTGGTACAAGTAATACGCCCGCTTGAAAATAGATGATGATGCAGCTGAAGGAATCCCTGAATACTGCTCAGTATCTGATGAAACAGATGGAAATGCTGAATGGTATGCATTCTGCAGAGTATACATTTTACATCTAAGGAATAGTCTGTCAGTAAATGACAAGCAACAAACACTACTAATAGCACTCCTAATAGCGATCCTAATAGCACTCCTAATCGCGCTCCTAATCGCGCTCCTAATCGCGCTCCTAATCGGAAGCGCGATTAGGAGCGCGAATCGGAGCGCTATTAGGAGTGCTATTAGGATCGCTATTAGGACCAACACTTACAGCATTACAGACGGCACATTCTTCAGCCACAAATTTGCAAATGCAACAGTCATGTAGTATTTAGAATTGATTCCAATGACTTTTTGCTTTCTGATTGTATTCATTGGGTAATGTTCTATGGTGCTGTTTCCTTCGGTAATCTCTGACACTGAATCAACGTCATACAACTGAATACTGCAGCTCAAATTCACACAGCTGGATTTGTACAGAAGACCCGATTTAGCTGAATCTGCATCCAAGATTGTGACTTCTTGCCATCTCCCAATCTTTAGATGGCTCTGACACTTGATGCAGTATGTAAACGGAGCTGACAGGATAATAGGTACATTTGGGGTAATTGTTTCGTGAATTCTTGAATCAAAGACAGCCTCTGCAGTTTGTTTGGCTGCCAGGATGGGAACACCAAAAGAAGTAGCAACAAGCTGAATGAAATCCTGCAAACGGAGTGTCTTGTTGTAAGTCTTTTCAAAACTGCCGTAGATTGAAAACTCAGCTTGGAAGGCTGGGAACTGTTCTGCCAGCTGAGCTCCCATCTTGACATGTGAGGCAGGGATTTTCATTTTTTTCGGCAAAGTTTTTTCCCCATGCAATCACCAACACTGCCACTGCCAGACACACTGCCATCCCTCAGAGTCAGCAACGACCCAAACAGACTGTCCATCCAGTTCTCTTTTGATGAGATCAAGAATGGCTTGTGGAAACAGGCTCCTTACAAGACCTTGGATGACAAGAAGACCATCTTCATCTTGTGGAGTGATCTGCGAGAAGTCACCAAAGAACTCTGTCCTGACCTGCACCAAAGAGTCATGGAAACAAAAGGCTCTCCTAAAGAGCTTGTAGAAGAGGCCACTGAGGCACTGGACAAGATGTTGAGGTCTGGGTTTATTTGTTTGAGTTTGACAGGTGATCGCTGACACACCACTCCCAACCACAACAGATACATCAACTCCAACAACACATGGAAGCTAGTGTTTTTGGATAAAACCAAATGTACAGTCCACATCCCTGGGCTGAAGAACAAATCCCAGGCAGAAGTGTACAAGTGGATCAAAGACTCAAACCAGGATTTAACAGCACTGGAGGACCTCTGCTTCAGTGGGATCGTGGATCTGGATGGAAATCGGTCCGAAAATGATGAGGAACGCGCAGCGGCGCTGGCGAAATACATATATGGTGAGTCTTATTCATTTTGGTGTGATGCGCGATTCGCGATCCGATTCGCGATCCGATTCGCGATCCGATTCGCGATCCGATTAGGAGCACGATTAGGAGCACGATTAGGAGCACGATTAGGAGCACGATTCGGAGCGCGATTAGGAGCCGATTCGGAGCGCGATTAGGAAACGATTCGGTGCGCGATTAGGAGTGCGATTAGGAGCGCTATTAGGAGCGCTATTAGGAGCCAATTCGGAGCGCGATTAGGACCACAATTACAGCCCTTTAATTTTCTAATAATCTAACCCTTTTTATTATTTATTTATCTTTTAGCTAGAAAAGTTTCAAACAACAAGTACCATGTTGTTTTTGCTCCTACTCCTGCTGACACCAATGCCACCAAGATTGCCAAGAAGGCTACTGCTCGTGCCGCAAGACAACAGGCTGCTAATGAGGTTAGGTCCGACAGTGAACCTGATATTCCTCCTATCAGCCAGCTTCCAGGCTCTGCTGCGGAAAATGAGCCTAGAAGAGCCATCAAGTCTAAAATTTCATTTCCACTCTTGGGATCTGATGATCCAATCGGTTTAGGTATTTATAGTCTCATTTTGTTGATTGAATTACAAATATTTTATTTAATTAAGTGATAGGAACACCAACCAAGCAAGCTGGTTCTTCTTCGGATTCCACGATTCCTGCTCATACTTCTCCAAGTTCTTCAAAGGCTAATCCTACTCCAGCTCCTCCTGGTTCTGCTAAGACTACTCCTGGTGCTGGCAAGACTGCTTCTGGTCCCCCATCTGTTTCCCACAAGACTTTGACCAGCTCTGCTTCCAAGGCTACTACAGACCCCAAGGCCACTACAGTTCCCAGCACAGCTACAAATACTACTCCTGCTTCTCAATCTGGTTCCCCAAAGAGTACCACTTCTGGTTCCAAGGCCACTACTTCAGCTTCCAAAGTGTCCAAGGCAATGCCAGCTCCCAAAGTGTCCAAGGCAATGCCAGCTCCCAAGACAGCAGACAAGACAGCTGATTCCAGTTCCAAGCCAGTGCCAAAAACAGCTGTCCTCAAGCCAAGATCTGCTGGTGCCTCCAAGACTGCTAGATCCAAGTCAATGTCTGTTCTCGAATCTCAGGCTTCTACGGTGGTATCTCCCGCAGTTGCTGAAAGCATTGATAATCTCAAGGCTAGCCTAAAGGCTTGGGCAGAAACTCACAGAAAGTCAACAGATGCTGACGATTCAGAAAGTGAGTTAACACCACTTGACAATGTGCCTGAAGGGTCTGAAGCTGATGAAGATGATGACATTGGAGATGTTGATGGTGGAGAAAATGAGCTTGATGCTGAAGAGGAAGAGGAGCAGGAGGGGGATGAGGAGGAGCGGGAGGTACCAGTCCAGCAAAGAAAGAAGGTTCAAGCAATTGTGATTGAAGATGATGATGATGAAATTGAGGTGGTGGAGCCAGTTGTACACAGAAAGAAGCGTCGTGTGGAGAACATAGATGCGGAGGAAGATGAAGTTGAGGATGATGAGGAAGTGGTGGATGAAGAAGAAGAAGTGCAGGCTCATCCCAAAAAGAAGCGACGTGTCATGAATCTTTTGGGCAGTGATGGAGAAGAAGAAGCAGAGGTGAAAAAGATGGTTTCTGTTAAATGCAAGTTTCAGAATCAAGGAGCAGTTTTTCGTTGTAAAGTGGAAGGGACACTTGCTGAGGGAAACAAGGCAAAAGGTGAGACCAAGTTGTTGTCTTTATTGTGCATTTTTAACAATCAATCCATTATTAGTTTTTCTTGCTGATGTTTTGGCAGCTGCAAAAGTCCATCCAGCCACAACCCACTTTCGCAGGAAGGTCCACAGTGTTAGTTGGTTCTGCCAAGAGGAGTACATCTTTGACGAATCAGTTTTGGTGGACATTGCTTTGGATCCACACAGCCCTGATTACTTTGATGTTGCCTACACTGATTCTGGTAGGATGCCATTTTGTTTAAACATATTTCTCAGTATTTTTGGTATTTAGGAGCAATGTTTGATCCATTTGCAAGTTCTCCATTGATTAATTCACCTGTGACTGGGCCATCTCTGCAAGAAAAGCCATCTTCCATCGCATCCAAACAGCGTTGCCAAGTCCCCACGTCTGTTGCTGAAGTTGTTACCAAAGCCAAAGGACGCACGGGCACCCAAGACAAGTTCATTAGTCAAGTGAAAGAAGTTGGTATCCGCTTTTCTTACCTGACGCAGGATCGAGAGCCACCAATGACCAAAACTCTTGCTGCTGCAACCTTGTCAAAGGAATTCCCCAACTTTGGAAATACTGTGGAAATTTTTCGGGCTTATGTTGGAGTCTACTTTGCTGATTTGGAATTCCAAAGAGTAAGTTTTTAGTTTAGTGTCACTTCAAGCAATTTCTTTTAATAATCCTTTATTTATTATACTAGCTCTTTCCAAATACGTACACGAGCTACTTTGACAAAGAAGATTGCATCTTCTCTTACAGCGATGTTGGGAAGCACATGTCCAAGTTCAATGCAAGATTGGTCCCTAGGCATCAAATATATAGTTGGAGTACTACAGGTTTTCAAGATGTTGAAAAGTACTTTCAAGGGTGCCAGGAGGGAGTATTGGCAAATTCTTGGAAGAGGCAACCTGTTCAGAAGAAAACCCAGTGATATTTTGAGTGTTTTTTTTCTTTGATACTTCTTTGATTTTTCTTGGTTTTTTGGATTTATCTGGGTTTTTTTTTGAATTTTTCTTGGATTTTTGGATTTTTCTTTGATTTTTATAGTTGAATAAAAAAATCGTGTAAAATTTTATTTACACTTTAATGCATTTATTTTAGATTTTTTACATTCAATAGTGCTAATAGGGCCCCAATAGGAGTCCTACTAGGAGTTGTATTAAAGCCATTTGGTTTCCAATTGGCAGAGCAAAATGCTATTAGGAGTCCTACTAGGAGCAGACAAATGCTACTAGGAGCAGTCCTATTTGCTCATTTGCAATTAGGAGAGCTACTAGGGCCCCTAATCGGCCCTGATTAGGCTCCGAATCGGACTAAATCCTAATCGGATCCGATTAGGAGCCCTATTCGGACCCCGAATCGGGCCCTATTCGGACCCCGAATCGGGCCCTATTCGGACCCCGAATCGCGCGTGCCGCTCGGACCCCGGGCTGCTTCTCCTTCACTCCTCCCAAACGTCCCGCTGGTTGAAACACAATTGACGACTGTGTTGAAATTGACTCCATCAAATCACGGCGGGAGCTGCCAGAGCCAGAGCTTGGAAGCATTGGAGTTGAATACAATTGCAACAACAGTGGGGTCACAACGGCAGGGTGAGCAAACACTGGTTGCACGCAGTTAGTACCCCTTCCCTGCTCAAACAAATCACAACACACTCACTGCTTCCGGCTTTGATGTCGATCTGTCCAAAGACAGCTGTGCATTGCAGTACAAATGATGTTCGTCCAAAGCCATCCTTGTCAACAAGCTCCAGGTAGTCGCTGCAGATACCACTTGCCAGGAATGCTGCGTGACCTGAGAGGACCTTGATGATGTCACTTGGACCTAAAACAGAGTTAATACTCAGAGGATTTGAGGAAACAACAGTGGAAGAAAGGATCCACTTACCTAAAACATGGCGGTCTTTCCGATCCAGCACATACGGAATTTCAACAAGCAGTTTCGTTGACTTGTCCGCAATAAGAGTGACTCCGATTTTGGCTTTGGCGGTTCTGGTGCTGGACTTTTGATGGCTTCATCTGCTGAATGTAGCAATAAAAACCAATCTCTCACCATCATTGTAATCCAAAGGAAAATGCTGCGTATCACTAATGCAGCTGCGGATAGAGCCAGACGACTGCGGCTGGCTTGACACTCGTTCGTCTTCGCCGTCATCATCCAAGTCTTCATCATTATTGCGAGCGTCCCGTCTATCAGACTCGCTTGAGGATGCATGGACATTGTCCTCATCAGTGCCACTGTCTGCGTCACTTTCACATTGGATTCCCCGTTTGTCTGGTGAACTTACAGACCCTGTTGTGTGATTTAAATGATTAAAATTGAAGAAACCACATTTTAATGACGCGTACGTCTTCTGTGCCTTTCCATAGCCGTCTCATTGCGTTTAGCAGAGCTGGGCGTCTTGCTGTAGGTTTTGTGCGCGGGCTGTTTGGCTGGTGTTGGTGATGCTTGGCACTTAGTCTTGGACATTTAAAAATAAAGAAACTTACCTACAATTGTTGGACCAACAATTACAACATCGACGTCACTTTCCTTTTCTTTGTCATCGGAAATGTGGAGAATAAAGCCACTCTCACTCCCATCTTTGCGTTGGCCTTGCTCCCTGCAAACTTCATTTCAGATCGCTTCCTGCAGGTTGATCCGCGACTCCCACAGTGGGACCCTGTGCAAGCGATCCGCATTTTTTGATCCATCCACATTTGTTTTGCTGGGTTCTGGGTACAGCTTGTGGTAAAACGCACCTTGAACATGTTGTTCACATTCTTGCGATCTATAACAACAAAAAACAGAGCTTTTGCAATACATATACACTAGAAGTCAAATAAAACATTACCTTTGATGAATTGCGGCATTAGTTTTCTTGCTATGTCAAGGTCCAGCTCTTTTTGTCAGGAAACATGACACCAAACCCCACTTGTCCAGCCAGAGCTGCAAGGTCATTGTCTGTAAGAAACTGAAAAGACTCAACAGTTTTTTTCAGTGTTGTTAAGAGTCCAGGTGTACAACAGTCATAAGCTGTTTGTCGTCTTCTTTCAGGTGGTAGTTGTACACCATGGGCCCAAAGTTAGTATTCAACATACTTAAATAAGGCATGTTAGATATAGTGGGTAGGATAGTGTAGAATGATGAATAAACATTACATGATTATATGCAGCACCAGCTCTTGCATTGCATCTGTGCATGTGTTGGGCACCAATTTTGAGATGTTTGGGTAAAACACGTGCCCGCGGATTGTCTTCCAAAGGTACTTGAGCTTGGTTATTTATTGGTAGCCGCTAATCCACGTCCCATCTGCAACTGAGGGGAGCAAAAATGGAACATTGATGAAGTGTCTGCAGTCACGACTGTTGCAGATACAGTCCAGCAGACCTGCGACTGTGCTGCAAAGGAAGAGATTTCTGCAGTTAAGTTGGACTGTCAATAAAAGAATGAATGACTTTTGTGTGTTGGCTGGCTTACTCTGTGGACGCAGAGAAAGGATTAACCTTATTTTCACAGCAGTGGCTCAGATTACTAACATTAAAACCTGGAGAGAGCCCCTCTTTTGCAGGTTGCTTGTCAACCTGTCATGTTAGGGGGGAGTTTTAGGGGGTTGGGGACCAATTCCGTGTACTTCTATTTATAGAAAAGTTCTCACTGCTTGGTTAAGGGTTTAAGGGTTAAAAAGGGGTTTCTAATAGTTCTATTTTTAGAAATGGACATGTTCAAGCTGTTATTTCCCTAACAATTTAAGGAAAACTAATGACCAAAGTCACCCCACGCCCCATTAATCTCTCCAGACAACACATGCGCGTTCAAATGTATCAAGTAGGGTTTTTTAGGACCTGGTCCAAGTGCAAAATTGTCGAGAAAATGTCATCTTTGGCACTACTCAAAAAACATTTTTTGTGACGACTTTCATCAATGATTTTGCACTTGGGCTGGCCCCTTACTTGAGTGATAATGTTAAACATATTCAATTTTCCAGCTGTCCTGTCGCTCCAAGTGATTTTCACCAAGGTAACACCAACTAACACACAAATTATGGAAGCTCCAAACAAACGAGGACAAAACAAGAAGCAGCTCCAGGCCAGACAATATGCCAAGTAAGCAGCACCAATTGTTTGGTTTGTTTGACATCTTCTGTTCACTGTTCATCAAGATTTTACAGCAGATTGCAAAACGAATCATTGCTGTTTGGTTTGTTTGACATCTTCTGTTCACTGTTCATCAAGATTTTAAATAGCTCACGAGAGTTTCTTCCGAAAGCAAGAGGCAGAATTTTCTGGCAATCAAAATTAAACACCCCCTAGAAAGAAATGTTTGCCCCCCAGGTTGAAATCCTATAAAGACAAAAAGGATTTGCAACCTGCACTGCAAAGAAGCAAAGTGACTGAGCGTATATCTCTAGTGTCATTACCTCCAGACTTATCTTTTATTTGTACTTCTGGTGAAATTTATAAATTTAGCTTACTATTCACTTCTATTAACATTGTTTTATTTCGCTTTGAACATCAGGAATTCTTCTATTAGTGTGCATTCACAGGATTTGATAAGTTTGAAATCAAATTCAATTTTTATGGGTTATTCTTGAATATTTTATTTGACAGTGCTTGCGCCTTTCCTCCTTACTTGTCTGCAACTTTCTCACTTGTTGTTTGTTGGGTCTGAGAAGAAAGTAAAATAGTCTGTTGTAAATGACACTGCTAATAGTGCTGCTCATAACGCTCCTAATAGCATCCTAATAGCATCATAGTGGCGCTCCTAATGGCACTCAATCGAGATCCTGATTTGGACTCCTAGTTGGAAACCAATTTGAAGTCTGACTAGGGTCTGAATTGGGGTCTTGGACCCATTCGGACAGCTCCCATCTTCATCTGGAAACTGGGGATATGCAAAAACACGTATACAAATAAAATTAAATGGATTGAAATGGATTTGAATGCCGTGTATGTTGCCAGTGCAACCCCCCCACGTTTGAAAGCCATTTCAAATGTTGCCGTTGCATAAATATGCATAAAAATCCCCCCAATATTTGAGAAGTGAATTGCAAGAATTTCAAATACTCAAAATGTATTCTAAGGGATTCTTGGGATTTAGATTGCATATGGGGCATTCAGTATGCGTTTTGTATTGATTTGAAGGGAATTTATCAATGAAAATCTAGGTTCACATGTCTTCACATGTCAATGACATGTGAACCTAGATTTTCATTGATTTTTTTGATTTTTTTGATTTTTTTTCCAATGCAATCACCACCACTGCCAGCCATCAGAGTCAACAATGACCCAGACATATTATCCATCAAGTTCTCCTTTGATGAGATCAAGAGTGGCTCCTGGAAAGAAGCTCCTTATAAAGCCAAGGATAACAAGAAAACCATCTGGATTTTGTGGAGTGATCTCAGAGAAGTGACCAGCAAGCTGCTACCTGACCTGCACCAAAAAGTGATCTACACCAAGGGCTCTCCTGATGAGCTTGTAAAAGAGGCATGTGAGGCATTGGAGAAGATGCTGAGGTTTGGTTTTATTTGTTTGAGTTTGACAGGTGACTCTGACACACCAATTTCAACCACAACAGATACATCAACTCGAATCAGACATTGAAGCTGGCATTTTTTGAAAAAACAAAATGTACAGTCCATATCCCTGGTTTGCAGCACAAGACCCTACAGGATGTTTTCAAGTGGATCAAAGACACAAACCAGGATTTGACAGCTCTGGAGGACCTCTGCTTCAGTGGGATTTTGGATCTGGATGGAAAACGATCTGAAAATGATGAGGAACGCGCAATGGCACTTGCAAAATACATATATGGTGAGTCTGGAGTCCAATTTGGAGTCCAATTAGGAGTAAAATTAGGATAGAAATGGCTATTCACACAATATTCTCACACACTCTTTTAGCCAGAAAAAATTCAAACAACAAGTTCCATGTTGTTTTTGCTCCTACTCCTGCTGATACCAATGCCACCAAGATCACCAACAAGGCTACTGTTCATGCAACAAGACAAGCCTCTGCCAGTGTTGTTGACACTGAACAAGATATTCCTTCGATCAGCAAGCTTCCAGGTTCTGCCTCAGAAAACAAGCATACAAGAGTTTTCAAGAATGAGGAGCTGGGGGAGGTACATCAAAGAAAGAAGCGTCATATGGAGGAGATTGAAGTTGAGGATGATGAAAAACCACAGGATGAAAAAAAGGCAGAGTTGCATCCAAAAAAGAAACAACTTGTCATCACCTTTCTAGGAAGTGTTGTGGAAGAGGAAGAGAAAAAGATGGTGTCTGTTAAATGTATGTTTCAGAATCATGGAGCAGTGTTTCGTTGTAATGTGGAAGGTACTGTTGCCGAGGGAAACAAGGCAAAAGGTGAGACCAAATTGTTGTTTTTATTGTGTATTTTTAACAATCAATCCATTATTAGTTTTGCTTGCAGATGTTTTGGCTGCTGCCAAAGTCCATCCAGCCACAACGCACTTTCGCAGGTCAGTGAACAGTGTTAGTTGGTTCACCAGGAACGAGTACATCTTTGACAACACTGTTTTGGTGGATGTTATTTTTAATCCACAAAGCCCAGAGTACTTTGATGTTGCCCATACTAATTCTGGTAGGTTGCCATTTTGTTTAAACAGCTCTCTAACTATTTTTGGTATTCATTTAGGAACCAACTTTGATCCATTTGCATCTTCTCCGTTGGTTAACTCTCCAGTGACAATGTATGAAAAGCCAGGTTCTATCTCTTCCAAGCAACGCCGCCAAGTCCCCACGTCTGTTGCTGAAGTTGTTGCCAAAGCCAAAGGACGCACTGGCACCCAAGACAAGTTCAATAGTCAAGTGAAAGAAGTTGGTATCCGCTTTTCTTACCTGACGCAGGATCGAGAGCCACCAATGACCAAAACTCTTGCTGCTGCAACCCTGTCAAAGGAATTCCCCAACTTTGGAAATACTGTGGAAATTTTTCGGGCTTATGCTGGAGTCTTCTTTGCTGATTTGGAATTCCAAAGAGTAAGTTTTTATTCAAGTATCAGTTTAAGCAATTTCTTTTAATAATCCTTTATTTAATTATGCTAGCTCTTTCCAAAAACTTACAAGAGCTACTTTGACAAAGAAGATTTCATCTTCTCTTACAGCAATGTTGGGAAGCACATGTCAAAGTTCAATGCAAGATTGATCCCAAAGCATCAAATATATAGCTGGAATACTCCAGTTTTTCAAGACGTTGAAAAGTACTTTCAAGGGTACCAAGACGGTGTGTTGGGAAACTCTTGGAAGAGGCAACCTGTTCAGAAGAAACCCCAGTGATATTTTGAGTGTTGTTTTTCTTTGATACTTCTTTGATTTTTCTCTGATTTTTCTTTGATTTTTCTTGGTTTTTTGGACTTATCTGGGTTTTTCTTGGTTTTTTGGATTTTTCTTTGATATTTGGATAGTTGCATAAAAAAATCTTATAAAATTTTATTTACCCTTTAAATGAATTTATTTTTGATTTCTCATGGTGTTTTAAGCTTATTAGTGCTAAACGGGCCCCAATAGGAGTCCTACTAGGAGTTGTATTAAAGCGATTTGGTTTCCAATTGGCAGAGCAAAATGCTATTAGGACTCCTACTAGGAGCAGACAAATGCTACTAGGAGCGGTCCTATTTGCTCATTTGCGATTAAGAGTGCTACTAGGGCCCCTAATCGTGGCTGATTAGGCTCAATTCGTAATCAGGCTAATTAAGGACCCTGAATAGGGTCCGATTAGGAGCCCGATTCGGTCCCCAAATTGGACCCCAAATTGCGCGTGACGCTTGGACCCCGGGCTGGTCTCAGTGGGGAGGTCACCAAAGATAGATGCAGCAATAGGATCATTGTTGCGACATTAATTTTGTCCTGCCAAAAAAAAGACTTAACAAAAAATTGCAAAATGCGCAGTTGGCAGTGATGAATGGGCTTTCTCATTCTCCTACTTTGCAGATACAGTGAGGGCTTCCTCCTGCGGTGCGAGTTTGTTGTTTGATTCAGCAGTGATGAATGGGCTTTCTTGTTCTCCTGCTCCCAAACACTGCTACACAGATGGGCTTTGTCATTCTCTCTGGCCTGTGTTTCTTGCTGCCAATGCAAGGGGCAGAAAGATGCTGAAACAAAGAGTGTGGAGGTGCGTCTTATTATTCATTCATCATTTTCTACTTCCCCTTCCACTCCTTCACCACCATCTTGGTCAGCATCTTTGTCATCCTCCTTGTCATCCTTTTCTTGTTGTTCCCCTCTGCTTCCATTTTGAGTTCACTTTCGTTTCTAATAACTCTTTTCTTTGAAATTCTGCTCTGGATGTCGGCATGTCTCAAGTCTGCAAGACTCCACATAATGAAATCCGCTTGGACAGGCTTGTGGAAGCAAATAAGGTGGGTGGTTTGATAGAGCCACTTGGCACAGTGTTCGGCCGCAGATGTGTTAGAACTTCCCTTTCCATTTGCAGAGCCTCCTGACGTCAATTCCTTGGTACAGAAGTGGTCGCTGTGCATGCGAAAGTGGAACCTGTCAACCACAAATGTAACAGTCTTGTACAAGAACCTGATTCCAACCAAGAGCAGTGGCAAGTTTGACAAAGCGGTGGTAAGTATGAGAACAGAACACAATAATTGGCACAGACATTTCTTGTGTTCTTTTTGGAGGTTGTTCTACTAGGGGTGACAACGAGGACGATGAAAAGCACTTGGCTTGTTTTGATAATGGCGTTGGCTCAAACGCGTTTTTAATGCGCTTCTTCTTTGGTCTACCCTTTCCATTTGCATGTGGCGGTGACTTGACATCTCCAACTGGCAGGTACTCAAGAATACCGTGTTCAAAAATCCGTTTTCCAATGCGAACCACTTCCTCAGCATTTCCTGCTTTTGCCTTCATTAATACATCATACAAACGCTGACTGTGAGCCATGTGGTCGGCATGTGCTTCCTTTTTTGGAGAAATGGCTATGGTCTATTGGAGCCAGCAAGTCATCTAAATTGTTTGGTGTTTCCGGGACCCAAGTCAACGCAGCCCGGGGTCCGAGTGGCACGCGCGATTCGGGGTCCGATTCGGGCCCTATTCAGGGTCTGATTCGGACTCCTAATCGGATCCAAATCGGACTGAGAGTGATTCAGAGCCTATTTGGCCCCAATTGGAGCTCCAATAGGAATTCTGATTGAAAAAAACGCGTTTTTTCATTGCTACTAATCGGATTTTTTGCTCCTAATAGGAGCGCTACTGGCGTTTTTCACTCCTAATAGCAAACCAATTGAACCCATTAGGAGCCCTAATGGGGAGTTTTCCACCGATAAGGACCCTTTGCACCGGTGAACATAAAGCAACCAAGAGCAAATATTTACGGGGCTGCACGATGCAGACTGTAGCAACTTTACTGCAGTAATCTCTTCCATTGCAATATAAACTTAGAAACCATGAGAATGTTCAACTTAACATAATTTTCAAATGAAAATTTTCTCAACTCTGCACTTGAACATATTTATTTCCATCCCCATTAAAATTTCATGGCAAATTTTTTTCCCATCATCAATTTTTCACCCTGCATGTTTTTTGACAATTTTAATACGTGCCTGAGAGAGAAAATTTAAAATTTATCACACAAGCCTAACTTTGAATACTTGCCTCACCAGATCATCTTCAAAGCCACTGCCATTTCTAAACTGCACTATGTCAACTTATATTAATTCTTGATTGCATGCAAACATAGCTACTGATTTTGTAGTGAATAAATTCCTGATTGTGAAATCTGAAGCATTAATTAACTTGATTTGAATTCAAAAGGTAGCTCAGTCAAATAGAAATAACAATGTAATAATAATGATTTGCAACATATGTGTGACACAAGTTTGTATTACGTCATTCATGAAACCCATTGAGGGCACTGGGCGACAACTTTTTCAATTTGAGTGAAATTTTTGGCAGAAAATTTCAGGATGAAGGCTCAGAAAAATTTTCTGATGGCTTCAAACCCCACCAGTTGCACAAAGTTTTTGAGATTTGGAGTCCTAACGGGGATCCTAGTAGAACCCCTAGCCGCGTTTGACTAGCTTTCCGACTAGGACTATTAGCAATGGGCTGAAAAAGCCGTTAGGAGCTGTAAATCCAATTGGAAGCGCATTCAGAGCTCAATTGGAGTCCGTTTGGAGTGCCGTTAGGCCTAACGGACAGCCCAGTCCGATTCGGACTCCAATTCGGACCCGAATCGGGCCCTAGTCGGACTCCGAATCGTTTTCCGAATAGGAGTCCGAATAGGGTCCGAATCGGGAGTGCCGCTCGCTATAGTACGTGCAGCCGAGTCAACGCCCCTGTTTGAGCAATTCCAAACCAAGCTCCCTCATTGCTGTTCCTCTTTCCACAAACGGCGTGGAACCAAATCCAATGAAAACAGAGCACGATCCCTTTCAAGAATTTGAACAGAGTAAAAATGTTCACAAAGCACACGACTATAGACATGAAGGAGACATGTGCATACATGTGAACCATTTTCCAATAGCACCAAGTAGTGAGTGTTCTTTGACGAGATTTTCGATTGAACACAGTAAATAGTTTTGATGATTTCAGCTAGATCACGGGACAGCTCTTGAAGTGAAATGAGGCGAAAGTGGTTGTTGTTGATCTCTGATTCACCAAGGTTAATAACACCATTATCATTTCCGTTTGAGCTGCCTTCATCCCCGTCATAACCCATATTAATGCTTTCATATTCAGTTATCCTTTCTGCTATTCATCCATTCGTGATCTGTCAAAAACAAGTGAAGCTGCAATTTTTGTATGCATTGAATTGAGGTACCATTGGCTAACATACTTCTCCGACACTCGTAGAATTGTCGAAAATGCTCTAAATAGCTCATTTTGATTCTTTACAGGGATGCAATGTACTGCTTGGCTGGATGCGAAGTCAATCTTAGTCTCTAATTTTGCAGAAACAGATTCTATTGCTTGGATATGACCAATTAGAGATTGGCATCCACTTCTTTTGATTAAATCTTGGTACTTCTCGACTGTGCCACTTGTCTGGGTTCCAAGTGTAAAGATCTTTCCACAATATGCACGGCACCATTTCGCCCGATTTGAGTACAATCAATCCAGGTACGACAGCCAAGACAAAATAGTTTCCTTTTTGGCAGTAGCTTTGGAAACTGTTGCAACAACCGCTTTCCAACATAACTCGAAGGCAGCTGACATGGCAGCGTTACGGGCGTTCCAAACCAAATGGAGGATGCGAGGGTAGTCGGGGCCCAATCCTTTCATATTTTTGGGAAAATTCAACATGAGAAGGTGGTACAAGCAATAGATGTGTGCGACGTTCGTGAAGTTAGGATTGCTTTCCAGTACTGAAGATCCTCGTCACTCATTATAACTTGAGGATATGCACCAAGAAGTGATTTGAACTGTAGCCAAAACCATTCATGGGTTGCTGAGTCTTCATACACCATTCCATGCAGCGCTCCTTGAGTTGTATCTGTAGTGACAATGTCTCTGTATTTTTTGAAAGCAACAACTTCGCTTTCAGTACACCAAATCAATCTCTCCAACTCTGCATTGCTGTTGAGGTGGAATTTGAAGTAGACTTTTGGATTTGCTTGTAGGTACTTCTACTTTTTAAGCTTGCGCTCCATATTTGCCAAGTCTTGGTAAGTGCCCGAAGCTGTCACATTGCCCCTATGAACCTGAACAGCTTGCAACGTTTCCTTCATAACACCGATTGGCAGACCATGGGCTGTCATGGCCTTTATGAGCTCCATATCCTCCTCTGGCAGTATGTGCTCATCACCATAGGTTGCAGCCCACTTATTTACACCAGCATCGTGATTGTGGCCCTTCCATTCAGATGTTAAGTATTTCCTTAGCTTCATTTTTGATGGATCAGTTAAACTCCAGTGTCCACCAATTCGCTGTGTTCTGGTAAGCGAGAATTTACAATCTGTTTTTTTGCTTTTTCCAGTGCGCTGTTTGGCGATGTCAACGGTGATTCGGGGTTTGTGCTTTCCAGCAAGATGACACAGGAATGTGTCTGGAATACATAGCTAACAGATGTGAAAGAAAAAGGGCGTAACGGAAGTGGAACTTGGTACTCCCTTCCTCGCAGTACTTTGTTTGTGTAGTCAGGCCTCCCCAAAATCATTGGCATCTTGTGTGACAGAAACAAAGACTTCATCCGATCTGTGAAGTCCTTGTATGAATCTTCGGTAACACCACACACTGCTTCAATGAAGTCATCAGTTGATGTTGATGTTTCGACTGTTCTCTCATCTTCATCTGCACCAGTGTCATCTTCATGGACTTTGTTGGTAATGTCATGGGTCACGCCCCCAGGAGCAGTAACCAAAAGTTGAGAATCTAACAGGGGAATGGACAACCCAAGTTAACCCAGGTTGCTGTCTTGGTTACACATAATTAACAACTCACTGCAATAGTCATTGTTCTTGATGCTATCAGAAAGATTCAATATCATTGACTGATTATCAGGTGGGGCAACAACTGATGACAGAGATGTTGGATCAATCATTTTGAAAATGAAAGAATCCGTTTCAAAAAGATTGGTATTTGTTATCTCCGCAACAACAAAGTGTATTATAAGTAATTGCGTGATATTTGCAGTCTTACATTCCCATGTCACCTTTCCTTGAACAGTAGATGTATCATAGCCAGGAGTGTACATGGGCCGCAGTTGTAGTAATCTGGCTGCTGCGGATAATTTTCGATTGGTGTCACTCTGAATTCAGTTTCTTTAATATTGTTCAAAACTACTGATGGGGAGTTTACCTGTACTTGGAGATGTCCATACTTTGGCATCCCGATATCTCCGCAAGAATTTCAACAGCCTCTAACCAGTACCCTGGTGGCTTAGAATCTTCAATTCGGTTGCCTCGCGCGTTCCATAAAGAGTCTCCATATTTTGCAGATTTTTGTTGTAGGTTGATGAAACCGCCGACCGAGTGACTGTTGTTAATATGGGTAGGGACAACAATCCGAGCACAAGATAAATTGATGGAATTTGACAGGAAAAATTCTTGCCAATGCCTTTAGTGATAATAGATGTCTTTGTTTCCCCTTTCGCAAGTAGTGATATGACAGCAGAGACATCACCAGGATCCAGTACAATGACGTCCTTCATGTTGGATTTTGCAACAATGGATTTCAAGCAGAATGAAATAACACATCCATGAAACCACTTCTCGCCGAAGATGAACCTTGAGAAAATTCTGACGCAGACTGTCTAAGAATAATAGATTCTCATTCTGGGTATCCTGAGTGTCGATCCATCGTATGACAGACTTTAATTCCTCCCGCAGTGGTGATACACAACCTGACCGTTTATCTCATGATACGTATACAGTGTACAATCAACGACAGCAAAAGAGTTTTTCCCGGTTCGCAAGAGTGGATGATTTTGAATGGCGGTATCTCGCCACTTGGCATCAAACACCAACAGTCCTTGGAAACTACGCTCTCTTGCGTGATTACATTGTTCCTTCTTCGGTAGGTAATGTCACGCCGTACCTAAGTTGTAAGGGTCCGTTCTGCAGGAATAAAACCGCTAGGTGCATCAATCAACTGAGCCACAGTCCAAGTCGCTCAAGCGACTGTTGCAGCCTGTTCTCCCTCATCTGGAACTTCCACAGGTTTGTCAACCCCTGCAATGACTGGACCATCATTGACTGTCGCCACTATTCTTGATTTGACAGGTGCCTGTCGATTTCGCAAGTCCATCGCTGCCAGTGTTGGATGCTCTGGTCTGTTTTGAGTTGTTCCTAGTCATGTTTTGCCAAACATGGCGGGCTGCTTTGAATGTTGCCTTGAAACAAATTTCGATATCTTTACAATAGAGTAATGGTGTGCTTTTTTGGATTAAAATTAATTTTAAGGAGGGGTACAACACAGCTACATATATTAAATAATACACCCCCTTACGACCCTGTGTGGTGAGGGGGGTATGACCGAAGCGTGAAACAGGGCGGTATGAAATAATTTTTTCCTAATATTTAAGAGCATATGCACCTTTCATTATTGAGAATTTTACAGCAGCATTTTGCGCGCGTAGGATTGGAGCAGCTCTATCGTAGAAAACAAAGGTAGGTACTTCCCCCATTCATGCAAACAGTGGCACAGGAAGTGCCGCAGCTTCACACAGCCATAAAGATTCCAGGCAGGAGCCGCTGCTTCAGACTGTACTTGAACCGCTGATCCGCTACTAACTCTTTTTCTTGTGTATCAATATGCACTGTAGATGTTCGCGTTTTCTTGGACTTTTGCGTCGCTTTAAAGTCCTTGTTCCACTGTTTCCCAATGATTTCCTGGACAGTCACGTTGTGAGAGCTGAGTCCGCAGGTACTCAAAACAGTGTCTGTCTTTTTTGCTTGCAGCCAGAGATGAGCACTCATTCTTCAGCTGGGCATGCAATGAGCAGAATAATGTGCTCACACCAAGAATAGGCAACACACAGCCAGGCACAGAACACAAGAGATGTCCCATGACTTCAATTGGGGATGCGGGCCGGACCTCGCGAGTCGCGATACCGGTCGCGTTGCGAGCCGCTCACGGGCCGCTTGCGACCTGCTGACGAGCCGCTAGCGGGCCGCTTGCGACCTGTGCCACGGCCTGTTGGCAGGCCGCTCTGTACCTTTTTATGTGGGGCGCGAGCCGCAAGCCACTTGTTCACAGGCCGCTAACCCCCAACTGTCACTAAAACTCAAGAATAAGCCACAAAAAATGTATCAAATAAGGCTGTTTATTAAGGCTGTTTATTATCAATAAATAAATAAATAAATAAGTAAATAAGTAAATAAGTACACATTGCTCAACCCAGGGCTTGCAAAACCGATTCCTGTATCTTCCGATTGCGATCTGTGGCATCGCGATTAATGTTGAAGGTAACCCCCCGCTTCTCCACCACAGCGCTTTCTGCAAACTTTCCTGGTTATTCTTCACTGCCCAGCTCGCTGTTCCCATTCCATCTGCCAGAATCAGCCGGATTCTCCGCTTTCTAGTATCTGTTGCAAAAAGGCTGAAAGTAAAACAAGCAAACAAGAAGATGGAAAAGATGAGGCAGGCAAAATTGGGATCAAAGAGAAAGTGATATCACCAAGTACAGAAGCACATGCAATAAAGGAAAACCCTCTGACACAATTAAGGGATTTTTTCTTGCCAATACATTGGACCTACAGCGTTGTGTTGACTGTGACTGGCTGCTTTGCCCCACCAGACTGAACGCAAACCTATTAAAACTGAATTAGAAAGAAGGCACGCATTCTGGACTGCAACAAACAAGAAAAATAAAAACAAACAACTGACATGACCTTCATACATATAGCAAGAGCTGCAGTTGGGCTGGCCAACGAGTTGCAGAAGATTGGTGCAGGATTTTGTAAGGAAAGAAAAGAAACAAACAAAGGAAAAGAGGAAAATTAAAACGGTCTACACAATCAATTGGGAAGTTAGTAAACGTTGTTTTTACAACTTGAACGCTTTGGAAACCACTGTCTTTTCATATTCCCTGACTGGAATTGTAAAAACCAATTCATAAAATCACAGAAGACCAAACTAAACATATAAACCAGAACTGCCTTTTAAAATAACAAGCTGCAAAAAATCTTTCGTGATGAAGGTGTTGCCTGCTGGATGAGAGTGTTGTTTGTTTTTCATTTCCCACCGCTCCTGTCAAAAAAAAATTAAACAAAAAATACAAAACCACTCTGAGCAGTCTGTGGTGATGAATGGGCTTTCTCATTCTCCCCTTCCACAATCAACCAGATGATGAATGGGCTTTCTCATTCTCTCTGTTGTGGGGCTGCTCTGGTCTTGGTGTTTTCAGCCTTGGGGTCTCCACACAATGTCCTACCTGCCTGCCACTGAAAACACGCCTATTTGTATTTTCCTTATTTTATTCAACTCTCTCTGTATTGAATCTGGTGTTAAATTGATGTATTTTGTACCAGTAGTTGGTTTGCTGCGTTGCAAGCCAATTCCGGCAGCTTCAGCCAAGTGTTCCACCACCTGCACTTCTACAAGGCTGGGCAAAGCCGCCATCAGCGCAAGCCAGAGACATATGTGGTGCTTCGGGCCTTTGCAAACAACCAACGTGTGAAGTAGGCATATTGGCAGGAGCCGCTTCAGGAAGGAAGTGCAAGCAAGAAGGCAAAGCGCTGATTGGGGTATTTTTTATTTATTGTTTCTTCAATATTTTGTTATTTTTGACTTTGCGCATCCTTTTTTTGTTTTTGTTTATTGTTGGTACTTTGGATTTTGTTTAATGCTTTAAATACATATGTTATGGTTTTAAAACTTTTCTGGTCATTGTTTCTTACCTTTTTCAAAATAAAGTAAGGACTAGCTTTCAACTGGCTCTCCACTGGCTGTCAACTGGCTTGCGGCCTGTGAACTAACTGCGACGCGGCTGGCTTTCCACTGGTTAGCGACTCGCACGCGGGTCGCCCACAGGTCGCAAGCGGCCTGCTAAGCGGCCTGTTAGCAGCTCGCGAGGTCCGGCTCGCTATGGGGACACGGACAGGTTTCCAGTGATTGACCGCGTCCATGCCTGGGCACTGGAATACTCTGTCAGCCAAGGTAAATACTGTTTCATTGGTCAAGGAAAACTGCTTGGAGATGTGATCACAGATGGCCCTCATGCGGTTGTTGTTGTCATATAGTTTGGGAATGGCTTGACTTTCTGCAACCTGTTGGCCAGCACAACTACCGCTCTTGCTTCATCTATGAAGGACATGTTGGTTATTTTTACTTTTGTTGTTCTGTGCATTCCAGCACGTACTATAGCGAGCGGCACGCGCGATTCGGACTCCGATCCGGACTCCGATTCGGGAAACGATTCGGAGTCCGACTAGGGTCCGATTCGGGTCCGAATAGGAGTAACCCCGAATCGGGCTCCACTCGGAATGACCAATAGGGCTATTGGCGCTCCTAGCCGCCTCCTAATGGAGTCCTAATCACTTCTCATTAGGAGGAAACAACTTTTTCCTGCAATTTGAGCATTGTCCTATTAGGAGCTACTCAGTCCTATTAGGACGACCGACTAGCTATGAAAATACCTGTCAACTGCAAAACACTCTAAAAAAATTCCCAAAAATTACAAACCATCTGAAAAAATTTAAAAAAATTGCAAAAATACAAAATTAAAATTTCAGAATTTTATGATATTATAGTTAAAATTAATCATAAAAATTTATCAATTTTTCAAATAAACCTCTGGCTACTAACATTTGCTAAGTTGCTCATTTCTCATGTCCACCATGCTGAACAAAAAAAAGTCTGCCTGAAGAGGGTCCAAATATCGCAAAATGTGTCCCATTTTTTCAAACCATCCAGCTCACTGTTCTGCTGCTGATGTGTTGAATAAAGGCTTGTTTCCTTGGTATAGCCTAGAAAAAGACCTAGCGTCACAATTTTCCATGCAGAATCTGTCTCGACGACTATGGTTTCTGAAGTGAAATCGGTCAACAACCCAGATGATTTTTTGGTATAGCATCCTAAGCACAGAAGTTAGATTCTATCACAGCAAATACATCCTTACTTATGGAGCAGCTTGTTTTGCTGAGCGCCGTTTTTCAAAGTCCTGACAAAAACACAAGCTTTGTCATAAAACATGAATGTAGGATACTCATCCAGCCGCATGAATGTTTGACAAAGAAATCCTGTGATAAACTTGTTGGACTCAAACGAGTACATCTTTCCAATGTCCATAATGTGCCCACAGCTCCACACAACCAGGAACACCCCTGGCAGGAATCTGTCAAATGGGCTGTAACAGAACCCAAACTCCTCATGATTCCTTTCATCATCCTTCACATGCCCGACTGACACTCGTGTCTTTCCTCCATACTTCTTTGCAGTTTTCTCACTTGTTGTTGATGGGTCGGAGAAGAATTTTCCCACCGCCTCCATATGTTCTGCTTCCTTGCACGACAGCGGCTGGTAATCAAAAGAGTTCTCACGTTCTCGTTTTTGATTCGCACATCCTGAAATGATGCATTTCCTTTTCAATCTGGCATGATTGATACAGAATTTTGTATTGATCCCAATGATGTCCAAATTGCATCCAATCACTCTGCACAGCAAGTGCCCCATCACTTTTCCATCCATCACTGCCGCACTATACTCCTGGCCTTTGCTATCAACAACATGACATTCTCCACATGAATGTTTCCATTTTACTGCAAAGTGCGCATTCATCCACTCCACATATTCCTTCATTGCCAACCGCAAATCTTCTACATTATCAGACACTTGATTGCTTGAGTATTCTCCAAGATGTAGGGAATACGGAAACAGCCGTCTGCCCTTCTCCCCCCAAGATGGTTGGAAGCAGGAATAATCAAAATCTTCATGAGCTGCTTGAAGCGCCTCTGAAACTGCTGGATCCTGAATGTACTCTTGCAATAGGAGCATCTGGTACAAGTAATACGCCCGCTTGAAAATAGATGATGATGCAGCTGAAGGAATCCCTGAATACTGCTCAGTATCTGATGAAACAGAAGGAAATGCTGAATGGTATGCATTCTGCAGAGTATACATTTTACATCTAAGGAATAGTCTGTCAGTAAATGACAAGCAACAAACACTCCTAATAGCACTCCTAATAGCGCTCCTAATAGCGCTCCTAATCACGCTCCTAATTGTGCTCCTAATCGCTCTCCGATTCGCGTCCGATTCGCGTCCGATTCGCTTCCGATTCGGAACGCTATTAGGAGCGCGATTAGGAGCGCAAATTGGAGCGCTATTAGGAGTGCTATTAGGACCAACACTTACAGCATTACAGACGGCACATTCTTCAGCCACAAATTTGCAAATGCAACAGTCATGTAGTATTTAGAATTGATTCCAATGACTTTTCGCTTTCTGATTGTATTCATTGGGTAATGTTCTATGGTGCTGTTTCCTTCGGTAATCTCTGACACTCCGCATAACTTGCAGTATAACCGAGAGATTTTAAGATATCACACAATTTCTGATACCACAATAATCCCGCTTGTTTCAAACCGTAAAGACCTTTCAATAAAAGCCAGATGACATTTTTCTTCGGATAGCACGCGGGCGGTCTGACGTAAACAGTGACATTAAGTACTCCATTCAAGTAGGCACCAACCGCGTCAGCAAGGAACATTCCAATTCCCAACCAAGTGCTCATTGCAATCAGAAATCTCAACGTTGTAGTCTTGATAACTGGCGAATACGTGTTGACAAAATTCACTCCGTAAGTCTGATAATCGCCGCGAGCAACAATTCGAGCTTTATATTTCAAGACTTTGTCCGGCGGTAGATCCTTATGGTTCTTTACAGCATAGACTTCCATCGTTGGAATAATCTCCGCACCTTCAGGAACTTCGGACTCAGGAATCTCACGATAAGTATTATGATTTTCGAGATTCTTCAATTCCGCTTCTTCAGCAGCTAACCATTCCTTGATATTCTGAGTTCGTCGAATATCTGCGTGACGCGTTGGAATAGTCCCGTCCCAATCCATGCCAATAGAAGTTTCCTTAATAGAAACCGCATTCATTGAATATACCAAAGTTTCTGGAACAGGAAATATAGGTAAAACACTTAGCGATTGCGTCAACATCGCGCGACTACCAACTTCATCGATAGTATCTTCAAAATCCGAAGATGAATCTTCATCCTCTTCATCCGAATCACTCGTTTGCTGCGCATAGAGCGTGTTTGACGTGTTGTTGATTTTCCAGTGGTACTTTCCTCCCCCTGAACCAAAGGATCTACAATAACATCCGTTTTATCAAGAGAATTGCGTTTTCTCAGACTAATAATTTCAGAAACTGCATTATCGAGTTCTGAATTAAAGTCCCGTTCTTCATCTGCAGACATAATTTGAGAATCCTCCGGAAACTCACGCGTTGACGATTGAGAATCAGTAGCATCTACTGAAATCAATTGCGGAAATACTGTTTCATGAAAAGAGCAATCTTGGAATCGATGATAACTCAAAGACCCATGACTATCAATACACCGAATAATCAAAGGTGAGTGAGGTCCAACATACGTTTTAGTAGCTACATCCGAGGACAACTCTCCTTTACTGCCTTTCCTATAGATTGGCACCGAAACTTTGCACCCAAAAACACGAAAGTGCTGAATCTCCGGTTTACACAAAAAATACCGCATAAAAGGTGACTCCAAATTATTATGACCATTTGGCCACAAATTCCGTAAATCATTAGCCGAAATTGATGAATATCCCCAGATATTCTTCGCGAATTGACCGTGAACGTGAATAGTACGCGCAATAGACTTGACGTGACCAATAGTACGCTCAGCAACAGCATCCATATGTGGATAATCCACCACTATGGTTTCAACCGTAATACCGCGAACGTTGCAATGATTCGTGAAAATTGCGCTTGTTGCAATTTCGCCATTATCGATGCGAATAAACCGAAGTTGACGTTGAGTGGTTACTTCAATAAGTGCCATTACCACTAACAATTCCGCCAACGCATCAGATTTCTTGTTCAATAATCGGAGGAATGAATAGCGAGAAAAATCATCCACAACTATCAAGAAATAATAATACATGCGTGAATTATAATAAAATCCAGTGTTGAATTTTCCGGTAATATCCACATGAATCATTTCACCCGGACCAAGAGCTTTAATCGCGACCCATCGAGATTCGGATCCGACTTAAGCGCGTTTAAATTTTCCCGCCTCACAAGATTCACATTGATAAATATCCGGAATCGCGATAGATTTAAATTGATTTGAATTTATCGAATCTGAGTGAATCAACTTGCGAAGATACATTGCGTTGGGATGACCAAATCTTTGATGAATAATATCTGAAGAAGCTGGTAGACTTTTCGTAATATTCGCAAATAAACGATGAACTATCTTGAATTGAAGTTCCTGGACCTTGGACAGCCGTAACAGCGCGAGAGCCTTCTTGATCAATAGAACACTTCCACGATGGTCGCCCAGCCAATAGATCCAAGTCCGAAAATAGCGTAACGTAACACGACTTCGAATAAATCGCATCAGGTATGGTCACAATTTGACCATTGATGTCAAAGTGAACAACACCTTGCTGCGTACCAACCATCGAGTTATTGTCAGCAAGACCAATCGGAGTCTTGATCTCAACAAAACTTTTGAACCAACTAGAATCTGGGATCAGAGTCTTGTTGCAACCGGGGTCGAAATAACCCTTATACGTTTTTGACATTGAAAGATCAACAGCAAATCACTTATTATTAAAATAAAATAAAACAAATTCATCTGCGTAAGATAAATTCCGAAAATAACGATCAATTATTAAATAAATAAAAGAAATAGAATCAAGAAAATAGAAGCGAATTTTCAGATTCAACCGTTCAATAAACCCGAAGATGGTACCCATCCAACGTGTTTTAAACCACCGCTTGCGATAGCAGCGTTACTGATAACAGGAGCGTTCGAAGAATCAATTTGACTTGCAGAACCCGTTTTCTTATCGCCCTTTTCAGGACAAGCCGTGCGACGATGCTCTGAAGAACCACAGTTCCAGCAAGATTCGCAACTCCAAGTCATCTTATGATAACCCGGACACTTAGGACATTTCGGTAATTTTCCAGAATAAGTCCTTTTCGCGTTTCCGTTGTTTCCGCCCTTTTGGTTTGTTGCAGGGCGTTTCCCATTTCCATTGATGGTCACTTGTGCTAACTTACCACCAGGAGCGTTTCGACCAAGAGCTTGACGATAACCATCCCAGAGATTAATCATCGCCTTTTCAAGATCTTCGATCGTTTTGTATTCGGTACAGCTGAGACTCATCACCGCTTGCGCAAAACGATGATCCAGCTTTAATCGAACTTCCCGCTGCGCTTCAAAACCTTCGTGAATTTTCAAGCCTTGCGCAGTACAAGCATCTTCCGTTTCGCGTACAAGCTTCAAATAGTCTGGAATCGATTGATTCATGCGAATAGACAAAGTCTTGTAATCGTCAGCCGCAGAAGTATCGAGCTTTCGATTCTTCGGATCCTTGGTACGTTTCAACTCTGCCCATAAAGTAGCAGGTGTGTTGAAGTTGGCGTAGGCAGCCTGCATTCGCTTTGACATGCCCCCGTTGATCGCTTTCAAAGTCTCCTTGACATCGTCAGCGTCCTGCTTTTCGCGTTTTTGTTCGATTTGCCAGAGTTTTTCCAATTGCTCGAACTCTTCGAAAGAAACATCAGCAGCCGTTTTTGCCGTTCCAGTTGTCGTTGTTGTTCCAGAAGCCGAAGCGGCCAAAGCAGCAGAACTGGACCCAACACCCGTTCCAAGACTGATATCGATTACCTCGGTAAGTCGCTTCATCTTGTTCAACCAAGTGTTTGGTGGCGTTGGTCGTTGATAAACGTTGACATAAGGTTTGAAATCAACTTCCAAAGTCCTCGCATTTTGAGAACCGATCTCCGTAAGCGTAAGTTTCTGCCAGACTGGGTAATTTGATTCATTGAGAATCACTTGTTTAGGATCGGTCGCGTTTGATTCTTCCCCCTTGTTGCCGGCCATTTCCGTGTTTCTTTATTCCCTTTCACAATCACCAAAGACAATGCCTTTGGGCTCATAACTTGTTATTTTCCTTTATGCGTGATTAAATAAACAGAGTTAGATCGGCAATAAAGTCTAAGCGACGGCTTATGTGACTTAGTGGGAACGTGGGCGTTGAGTTCTAGAAGAACGCGTGATTTCTCCAAAGAATCTCTCCTTTTATTATTGAACACACATTGGTAATGTAATAGATACGATAAGCGGCTATCATATTATAACAGCAAGTTCCCAATCTACTTTGTCAAATGTCTTGCCAACTCTAGAATTCTTTGCTCCAGTGGCTACTGCAAAGAATCTTGAACGCTTGTGGTAGGCAGTCATGGACTTGGCTTGGAAGAAGCAATTGGTGCTATCGGATTGTAGCGAAGGCTTCGAAGGATGTCAATCCCGCAGAATTGTCTTGTCTTGGTTTTCTGAATGACGATGCCACCAGCAAAATTCCCCTCGCTTTTAAATTCTATCTTGGAATACCTGTGATGATAACAAAGTGTATTCCAGATTTGGAACACTTGAAGATCTTTGCCAAGGGAACTTTGGCCTTTGTTTTGGGATTTGCTGTTGCGTCAAATAAATAGTTCATTTCAACAACAGTGAATGTGTGGTTAAACAATTAAAATTCATGCCTGCCTGGTTGTGGGTCAAAGTTTGGAATTGTAATCAGGCTCTGGTGGCTGGATGTGCTCTTAGGGTTTGCTCTTGCTCTTTCTTAAGTATTGACTGTATCGTCCAAATAAACCAGTTTTTATGCAGTACTATTCTTTAAAATTTCTATAAAAACATTCAGTGCTAAAAAGGGCATCTCAGTCACATATTTAATCTGCCAAAATTACTTCCTCCAAAGCAGAATAAAGAGCACAATATTGACACATGCAAATATTTTTCATTGGCAAAAATATTGTCCCAAGCAAATTGCTGCCAAAGGGGTCCTTAGCGTGAAAGGTCCTCTAGAAGCATCAGAAACCTTTGATTCCAACCCACCGGCCCTTGAATTTTCATACTATGAAAGAGACTTGGACAATCAAATAAATAACAAGAAACTAATGCGCAAAATTCAACCACTACTGGACAAAATTCAAAAAAATTGATTCACATATCAAAACAAATAGTCCCGTATCTACAGTCACCTTCAACCTCATTGACAACGTTGTGTCATCACGTATACAGTAACACAGAATACCATACTACTGACAACAAGTAATTGACCACCAAATGAGCACCCAAAACCCAACTCGATGAAACCACCACGAAATGTACAACATTGCTGGGCAACTGAAAACAGTGGGACTTTATTGCATTTCTAAAAAAAAAATTCCCAATAATAATAATAACTTCACGCTTTTTTCTGACTCTTCCCATCTTTATGCACACTGTAATCTGTCATCAGCCGACCAATTGCACCAAAACAGACTGCTGACAGAAAAAGCACACACGGAAACCACGCGCGTATTCCCAAAAAGTCGGGTGATGCAAACGTGTATAGCCCATGAGAAACCAAGACAACCCTAAAAAAGTACTTCAGCAATCGAGGTCAGGATTTTTTTTTGTCCAACTTACCCAAACGCGGTTCCTACAAGTGCAAAGAGCACTGAAACTCCGAATCCATGTAAAGTCCGATCAAATATGAACCAAAGACCTAGAGACAGTAGTGTAATCGCGCCAGTAGCTTGAGAATGGTCCATCCACTGTAGTCTCGAAATGGCATAATTCACACCCATCACGCCTTATGTTTAAAATATTACACAATGAATAGGGGTAAATGAAGGCCGCACAGAAATTAGCATACCTCCCAGAAGGCGAACGACAGCCGACAATTCCCTTGATTTCTTCTTTGGTTTAAAGCCAAGATATCGATCAACGAGCGGGAAAACGTTTCCAATCAATGACCCGGCCAGACCAAATGAGACAGGCAGCCACGGAGATATCAACAAGACATTGAATATATCAGACGTAAAGTGCATGTGGGCGTGATGCCGGTGGTGTGAATATATCCTGGGATCGGCTTTGTCTTCTTGTGCTTGCGTGTGCAGCGTGTCCGTCAATCCCTTAGACTGCATCAAGTTGTCAATAAGAAGAGACAAAATGAAGCCAACGGAGAATAGAGTCCCTGTCAGAATAATCGCCGAGTGGTTTCTGCGTTTGGCCATTCTATCGAAGATTTATTAGATCTATATTTACTGGACCATGTGCGCTCTTTAGCTCTTGCGATTATTACTTATATTCCAAAGATATTCAATATGTGCATAGTGTATTGGAAACAATTTCTTGGGTATAAGGAACTCACTTGTAATATTATACTGCACTCGTGCAGTCGCCTTTCTGTGCAGCACATCCTTTTATTGAAATAACACCAAATCAGAACCATGAAAGCAAACTTCAGCAAACTATTACAGGAACGATGATGAGGTAATTTTCATACTGTGGCGCCAACAGTGCCACCACCACGTTTGGCCAACCGTTCCTCGCGAGACAAGGGAGACTTCACGTAGGCTTTGACAACTTTTTCAGCTGCAGGCGCAACCTTCTTTTTTGGAACTGTAGTGGTTGCCTTCTTCTTCTTGAAATTCACTTTCTTCTGAAGAGCCGATAAAGTTTCCTCTTGCGCAGTTCCCAAAGCTTTGAAGCCTGGAATCTTCTCAAACGTTCCGTGTTGCACTTTTGCGACTTGTGCCTGAATCTTAGTTACACACGCGAGATGCTATAAAAACGACTTGTTTATATCACTGGAGAAGTCGAACGACATGACAACAAACCTCATAGGCAAAGTTGTTGAAGTTGGCACCTTCGCCGCAGAAACCAAAGCGAATGCTTCCTTTCTCAATCGTCTTCTTGCATGCAACGCATGGGCATCGGGTGCTTGGAGTGATATCTAACTTTGCAGCCATAATGGAATATTCCCACAAAGTCTTTATTACAAACAAAACCGAACAAGAAATGGCGTCGGATCAAGAGAGCAAAAACAAAGTTGATGAAATAAATTCGATAGTTAAGACTCAAATTCATTGCTGCTATTCTTCCTTTCTGTGCTTTGTGATTCCAGAGTTTCAATTTTACTTTCACTTGAAGTGACAAGCTGTCTTTAAGTCTCTTTTGCACAAAAATTGAAATAAAACATGTGCTTTGTATTTTGAACTATTTTTAACCTGGACATCAATGTGTTGAGATATTCATCGGGACATTGGGAGAACCAACAAAGTGTATATGTACAAGGACTCCGTGACTTGGACGTTAGAAGTGGTTCACACGTGCAACTTCCTCCGGAGTCATTCCTTTTGTTTCTGGGACATGAACGCTGGTAAAGTATGCAAACCCTGCCAACAAGATACTAAAAACCAAGAAAACATCGTAGCCCACTGTACGCGCCGTCAGTTTCCATGTGGAAATACAAGTTTAAAAAAAGCGACACTCACGATAACCAATTACAGCGGGTAAAAAGAAGGCAACAACTAAACCAGAACCCCAATTGACTCCAGAGCAAACAGATGCAGCCGAATTCACAGCATAACCCGGAACAAGCTCTGGGAGAATCAACCATGGAATAGCGCCCAATCCAACTCCAAAGAATCCAACAAAGCCCATCAAACCCACCACAACCAAAGAAGGAGCGTCAATCTTGATTGAAATATAAATAAGGAGCCCACAGCACATCATTCCTAATTCACTCGCAAGAACCAATGTTTTCCGCCCAAGCTTTTCAATGAAGGACAAGGAGAAAACAGTCATGACCAGATTCATCACGGACACCAACAATGATAGTTTCACAGCTACTTCAGGAGAGTAGCTTTGGTTGAAGATTGTTGTGGAGTAAAATACCGCTGCATTGATGCCGGACAGCTGCTGAGAAACTTGCAGTCCAATACATGCCATCAGGGGCCGTCTCAAAGCTTTGACAAAGAATAATTCAGTGATTGAAACTGTTTGATGATTGCTTCCTGCTGTCAATGGCGCTTCGTCAATGTTGCGGCCTATCAGACCTCCTTCATTGTCATCGGTGCTTTCTTGACGGCTTGTTCCAGACGTATCCAGCATTGCCTCCAGCTCGTCCTCGATCTGACCATCCGACGCGCCAGAGTCCGCTCTGAGTTTCTTCAGAGCGTGTCTCGCGTCGGACATGAGGCCATTCGCCGACAGCCACCGCGGACTCTCGACGCAGAACGGCAGCAGCAAGCACTGCACCAGCGGGGAGACAGCGCCGCACGCAAACAGATAGCGCCACGTGGCGCGCGTGCTCAGCGGGATGCCGACGGTCTGCGACGCCAGGATGCCGACGACGACGGCCAGCTGGTTGACGGCGCCGAGGCGGCCGCGGATGCGCACGGGCGCCACCTCGGCGATGTACAGCGGAACAGCGACCGTCGCCAGGCCCGCGCCGAGCCCGCCCGCCGCGCGCCCGGCGAACAGCGCCGCGCGCGAGCCGCCCGTCGCGAGCAGCAGCGCCGCCAGCAGGTACGGCGCGTTCGCCGCGAGCAGCAGCCGCCGCCGCCCGAGCCGCTGCACGAGCGCGCCGCCGGAGAGCGCGCCGGCGGTGCCGCCCTGTGTTTGTGTTTGTGCTCAGTCTCAGCCACCCCTTCAACGCGGCCAAACCAGCAGAAACAGCGACACGAACGTGCCCCACGCCCAGTCGTCCATCGGAATGCAGTCAGGCAGTCCGGCGGCGCTGAAGCGGCGGTCTGCGGCCGCACAGTTGCTCATCGCTTGGCGCGGCTGGTTGACTTCGCCCAAGTGGAACCCAAACGTGAACGCCGAGAGCGCCGCTGTAAAGACACAGAGGGCAAGCGTCGATACTAGCTGCTTGCGCGGCGGGGCAGCAGTCGCTCGAGAAGGTGATGACATTGAGGTTTTTGTTTATTTGAACTGCCCTGGAAATAGACTCTATGGACTCTACAGACTCGTCAGTCACTATTCTGGAGACGGAAGTGCGCCAGGGTCCTGATTGTTTGAAAATAAGACAATTCTATCTGTCAAAATCAGCGAACCATGATCGCAACTGTAAAAAGGTGGACAACAGCTGTGTCTTCCTGCCTGTCGATGGTCACAGGTAATAAAATAAAACTTGGGCAATCCAACCATCCGTGCTCATCTGTTTCAATTTTTCGAAATAGCTGGATCTTTGTTTTCATTCAGCGTGTTGGTCGAAGGACTCAAAACACAACTTTCTTATACATCTTCCGACTTGAACACGATATCTGGAATAGGAAGCTCTTCTCTCTATATTGTAAGTACTTTTGAGAGATCGCGTCAATTCTTCACTTACTAATTGGACTTGGCAGTCATTCTTGTTTATAGGACCACTGTTCGATTGGTTGGGGGCCCAATGGACAATGTTTTTTGGCGTAATATTCTCTGGACTTGGATATTTGCTAATGTATCTGTCATACACGGGTCGCATTAGTGGTTGGTTTTCGGTCCATTTCCAGGCGACCAGCCTGTTGAACTCCTTTTTGTATTTTGGAAAATAGGAGCTACAGGAGCGATGGCTACTTTTTACTTTATGGCTGGAGCAGGATCTACATGCTGCTATATGGGGACAATCGGTCAAAACGTGAAAAACTTCACTTCAAGATCTGCTGGAAAGATCGTTGGTGTATTACTCCTCTTTTATGGTCTCAGTGGAATGATATATAGTCAAATGTATTCTGCTTTCTATTCAAATGACACCGGGGGCTATCTCTTATTCCTGACCCTATCTGTTGCAATTGTCAATGGCATTTGTTGTGTTACAACTTTCGACGTTCCACCAGATGCAGGAAAAGTTGCTACTGAAGATGATGTACCGGAACCTCATTCGCTCCTAAAAAAATCTGCTGCAGGGTCTTTGGAATCCCTTGGTTCGATTCCTGAAGTATTGATGGTTCACCATACAATCAAAAGAAATTCGGCTAGTATGGGATCGAATTCGTTGGCTCGATCTTTATCGATTCGTAATGCTTCGACAGGAAAGAGGATGGCTAATGCAAACATGACGCCAAGAGACAGTAATCTAATGAAAGCCAAGCAAGAAAAACATGACATAGTCGTGATATCAACTCAGAGTATACATAAAGAAGAAGAATATCACGAGAACTCTCTCAGCAAAGAAGCTCAAACTGCGTTGGAAGATGACGGCGGAGTGCGTGACTTGAGTCCACTCGAAATCTTAAAATCAACCACGTTTTGGCTTTACGCCCTCACATTCATATTCATGCAAGGAATGACTTACTTTACAAATTTGTTTTCTATACTGGAAGCTGCTTTGGGTCAGACGGTTGTTGAAGCCTCTCTCGCCAATGTGATTTACAAAAACACCATACACGTTACAATATTATCCGTGTTCCAGTCCCTGGGAAGAATATCTTTTTCTTTGTTATTGGATTTTATGGCATGTTCTGAGAAAGTCAAAGTGGATCGATCCATTTTGCTTTGCATTTCTCAAGTGTTTGTGTTTCTACCGTGTTTGGTATTAGCATGCGGGGCCACATCAGAAGCTGCTCTGTATTTTTGCTCCGTGTTTTTCGGCTATGGGTTTGGTTGCACGGGTGCGTGTTTTCCTGCTCTAACAAAAGACTTTTTTGGCACACATTTCTATGTAAGTTTGTTCCAAAGTGGCGATAAAATTGGCAGCTGACGCATCTATTCGAAACTAAAGGGTACCGCGTGTGGATTTGTGATGGCAGGCGTTCCAATCGGAATTGTTACTTCGAATCTGGTTTTTGGCTCTCTTTATGATAGTCAAAGCAACGGTGCTACCATCTGCTACGGAGAAGCGTGCTATTCAAAAGCTTATGCAGCATTTTCAGGAATTGAGTGCATCGCCTTGATCTGTTCATTTCTCCTCTTTCTGCTGAGATGTAAAGAAAACAAAAAGGCCAAGGAAGGGTTATGATGATAGGAATAAAATCAGAAGTTCTATGCGAAGCACTTCAGGGCTTGTCCCTTCTGGCTAGTGACCAGTCAGCTGACCACAGAAAATGTATTTAAGGAAGTGGGAGGCACTCAGTATCCATTTGCAACCAGAATGAAATTGGCCTCGCTGTTGTCGCAGTCTCCTCGGCTCCAGTAAAGCGTAAGCTGTTGGTTGTTTGACATCAGTATCGCCCATAACCGTTGGTAATTACAGCACCCACAAACCAAATTCTGTCCAACTTCAAAATTACTGCCTATGGATACGACGACAATGATGATGGAAACGGCCATTATGGAAACAGCGTCATCGCGCACCCTTTCGTCCACACTCATGCAACAGAAGATCTCGGCACTTTTGACCGTCCATCCACTTTCGCCGCCGACGAAAGTGTTTTCACACCCGGAGACAAGATTTATATCCCACACCTTCGCAAGTATTTCATTTACGAAGACGGATGTGCTCAATGCGCTTCCGACATCAAGCAGGGTATCAGCCATGTCGATTTGTATATTGGGGAAGACAAACTCCAAGGGTCTCCACTGATTGCGTGTGAAGAAGCCATCACAATTCTATCAGGAGGAACAGTTGTCTTGAATCCTTCCGCAGACTGGCCCGTAAATTCACCTCAGTTGTTCGTGAACGGAATCTGTAATAGCCAAACATTCCCAATTCCCACTGGGCCACCAAGTGGGTCGTCGGTTACAACAACGCAGAAAGCTTCTACTTCAGCGACAACTACTACAACCACCGCAAAAGCAAGCACCACCACAACGACTTCTGTCAGTAAAACCAGCACGAAGACTCCTTCTACAACAACAACCACAACCACAACCAAAAAGCCAACTACTACCACGAAAACTCCCACTACAACCACCACGACAACAACTAGTAAAACAGTGCAGCCAACATCCACTGCAGCTGGAGGAGCTCCGTCTGGAGCTTGCCCCACCTTCAACGCCATCCAGTGCTATAACCACCAGCAATATCTATGCTACGCCTGGACCACCAATGGTTACACGTGGGGTCCGTGGGTTGGATTCGCTTGTTGATTTGATTACACTAAATAAAACTATGTAAAATTACTAATATTTATATAAGTTCTCTTTTTTTATTTTTATTTTTACCTTTTCTTTTCAATCACTTCGAAAAATGCTTTATCCAAAACTATGGCTACGGATCCGACCTCGATACTATCACGCCCTAATAGTAGCCCGAATGAATAAGTTTCCTAGTGTTGCAAGGATAATGGCTCCTTCAATCTATGATCGACTCTTGCCTTCCAACCATCATAAAATTCACAGACTGTTTTCTTCTACTCCTCGAAATCAATCTGATGACACCGCCGATTCCTCATCCGCAAAAGACGTTAAACTGTTGATTCAATCGACGTCACAGTTGGTTTCTGGGATTCGCCGGAACTTTGATATTGTGACTGGTCAGGTTGATTGGGCATCGATGGTGAAGGAGTTGAAGCAGCTAGAGAATGAAGTCAAGGTGAAACCCGTCAAAAGAGAGAAAATCATCGTCCATGTAATATATATGCTGATGGAGTTCTTCCTGTTGCAGTCTGAAACTATATGGGAAGACGATCCACAACGAGCCATTGCTGCTCAGAAGAAAATATCCTCTTTAGAAGATCAATTGAAAGTTTATGATGGTTACAAGACTAGAGTCGAGGAAGCAGTAAGCATGCATGGTAAAGAAAAAAATGGATTGTTGAGGAAATAGGTGTTTTGACTATTTTAAATAGAGATGGCCAAGGAGGAGAATGATTCCGAGCTGTTTGCTGAAGTCGCGACTGATTTGGAGGCCTTGAATCGCGATCTGGATAAATATTCCATGCAAATTATGATGTAAGGACCTGCCGCAATTACGAACAAGTCAGCTGACGCATAACAGGTCTGGTCCGTCAGATAAGAACAGCTGCTTCATGGAAATTCGTGCCGGAGCCGGGGGTACGGAAGCTTGCGATTGGGTAGGAATCATTGCCCGAATGTATGAGAAGTGGGGTACAAGTGAAGGATACAAAGGTGAGCAACGCGATTATACCTCTGTTTTTGTCTGATTTCTTATTGTTTCGTTCCTAGTCTCAATTCTCGATCAAATGCGAGGTGAGGCAGGTTTCAAAACGATAACGATACAATTTGCTGGAGATTATGCCTACGGATGGTGCAAGTATGAAACAGGAGTGCACAGATTTGTCCGCATCAGCAAATTCGGTGAAGTAGTTACGTGATGATTCGTTTTGTTTGTTATCTTTTGCATATCTCTAAAATACATATGGCCAACAGAAACGTCAAACGGCGTTTGCATCAATTCAAGTTTTTCCTCTCGATACTGAAAACGCGGAGGCAAATGCGCAATCGTTTGCTGATCTCGATATTCATCCCAATGACTTGAAGTTTGAAGCAATGCGATCGCAGGGTGCTGGTGGGCAGCACGTGAACAAGACTGAAAGCGCAGTCAGAATTACGCATATTCCGTCCGGAATTGTGGTACAATGCCAGATTGAGCGATCGCAGCACCAAAACAAGGCTACAGCCATGCAAATGTTAAGAGCGCGGTTGCAACAGCGCCATAATATGGCTCAGTTGAGTTTTTACGCATTCTTTTTCTTATGTATTTATGTGTTGGTGCTTGGTTTTGCAGGGCACAGTTGAAGTCAGACGCATACACATCTTTACCAGAAAATGCTTGGGGAAGCCAAATAAGAAGTTACGTGATTCAGCCTTACCAAATGATCAAGGACTTGAGAACTGGATATGAACGGTCAGATGTTGACAACGTATTTGATGGCGATTTGCAAGGGTGGGAAAATCATCAAGTTGAGTTTCAAATATGCTAACTTCGTTTTTTGTTTAGTATGCTGGAAGCATCTGTATTACATTTCAATAAAAGGGAGTGAAAGTCGTTGTGAAGCATACTTTATATCGATTCTTGATTTCACTTTTGAGAACAAAAGCAGTGGCGTTGTGGGTTAAGAAGTTGCTTTCACAGCCTCCAAACTATCACAACTCAAACCATGCTTTTTCTTGGTCCCATTGGTTACGACGCTTGCCCTGATTGATTGACTTATTCTCTCGGTTCTCTGCGACTTGTACACCAGTTCAAGATTCATCAACCGAATGAACAAATAGTCTTGGCATGTCCATGCGATCATAAGAATATTGAAAGTCGTGCAAGTAATATTCAGGTACATAATGAAAATATTTGCAATCAAAGTAACAACAGATCGGAGGACTGAAAACAACGTCAGATTTTTCTCTCACAGACGACGCCTTGTAAAAAACAAACCATTTTCCTTGACTATCAGTATCCATAAACTCTCAAATGTCAGTAACCGATTCTCTGGTTTCATCAGCATATAAACAGAACCCAAAGTTGCCAGGACATCACATAAAACATCTGCAAGTGTGTAGTGAAAGCCTGACTGGGTATCCTGATGATAAAAACACTGTTGGGTTTCAAGATTCCACACACCGCCACTCTTAATGAGCCCAACAACTGTCCAGCCAATTCGGTAGAGAATCCCGATCACACATATTAAGCAGAATTTGGGATTCTTGTCAACCACGATACATGTTTTGTACAGAATAAACGCGTCTACAATTTTTCGGTTTCGTTAACCAGCATTTAAGCTGTTCAAGGTTTACCAAATGTGCAGAAGCTGATGTGCCAAAGCAACGTTTGAACAAAATTGACGCCAAAACACGCGTCTTCGTTCAAGGGAAGCGATATAGCGGCATAGAACATCATTTGCAAGAAAGTGCTCGCGTTAAAGATGCAGATCAGACCGACCAGGATTGGTGATTCCTTGTTTGACGACAAGTTCCTAATCAGTTGCGGAACGCACTGAAACAAGCCGTTGAGGCAGGACTCAAGACAGACTCCGATCAGGATAAAGTTGATTGGTTTGGCAACTTGTTGCAGCCACACGGAATCCATAATAGATCGACAGGGATTCACACGAAAGTGAAGTGAATAAAAACCATATCCATAAAAATCATATTTCTGAAATGACTAAAGTTATCCAAATTCGAGTTGGCCGCGCAAACGAACTTCCGAACGGTGACTGGGATGTTGACTGCTCGGTGACTCTCGTGATTACTGGTGGCCTCAAGATTCTGTTTGAAACTGGAGGATCGTGGGCGGCTGATGATCTGATTGCCTCCCTTTCATCGCTTGGCGTCAATTTATCGGATATTACGCATGTATTTTGTTCGCATGGTCACTCTGACCATGTGGGGTGTCTGTCGCTGTTTCCTCAGGCCAGCCAGATAGTGGGCAGGGATGCCAACAAAGGTTCCAGCTATAGAAATCAGCAGATACCACCAAGAGACAAAACAATAGGATATCCGATCTGGCAGTTTCCAGTAGAATCAAATGTTTTATCTGAACCACCGAGTGAATCTGGATCATCTTTTCAACTTCAATTGATTACAACACCCGGGCATACCGGGGGATGTGTGTCTTTGATTGGTTCATCAACTGGTTCACCTTTTGAATTCACTGATATTGAGGGAACAACGAAACAGGTGATGCGACTTGCGATTGTGGGAGACTTGTGGGAATGCGCAAATGATGATTCGGTATGGCCCTTATTATCAGAAATGGCCCATTTGCAAGAGGAGAGTAGAAAGTTTATCCTTGACTTACTGCCAGATATAATTGTCCCTGGGCATGGCCCAGCTTTCTCGCCTCAAAAACAATGATGATAATACAGACAATTAAACTCTTTTATTATTTTTTGGAATACGCCGAGTATTAGACTTCGAAACGTTGGCTATCGCTGTCACTTTAATTCCAGCGAATTATGCAGACTTAGCTGCAGAAGCTGCGCGGAAGTCCTTCGCTGTTTGAACCATGTTCTTCAACACTGCCTCAGTTTCAACCCACCCACGCGTCTTCAGGCCACAGTCCGGGTTGATCCACAATCTGTCGCCAGAGAGACAAGTTTCCATTTCATCAACACGAGTCTTCATTTCATTCAATGGAGCTACTCTAGATGTGTGAATATCGAAAACACCAGGGCCCAATTCGTTGGGATAGTCACGCGACTGGAAAGCTTGAAGCAACTTCAAGTCAGACTTGGCAGATTCGATTGACAAAACATCGCAGTCCAAAGCAATAATAGCGTCCATAATATCTTCAAAGTCACTGTAGCACATGTGGGAGTGGATTTGGGTTGCATCTGCAACTCCAGTAGAACAAAGCAAAAAGGAATCAACCGCCCACTTAAGGTACTCGTCCCACTTGCTACGACGAAGTGGCAAACCTTCGCGAATAGCTGGTTCATCAATTTGAATCACTTTGATTCCTGCCTTTTCCAAGTCCACAACTTCATCACGAACAGCAAGAGCAATTTGCTTTGATGTCAATTCACGAGGTTGGTCATCACGAACGAAAGACCAGCAAAGAATTGTCAAAGGACCAGTAAGCATTCCTTTCATTGGACGGGAGGTAAGGCTTTGAGCAAAAGATGTCCAGCCAACCGTCATTGCAGTTGGTCGGCTCACGTCTCCATAGATAACAGGCGGTTTCACACATCTACTACCGTAGCTTTGAACCCACCCATTCTTTGTGAATCCAACGCCGTTCAACATTTCTCCAAAATATTCAACCATGTCGTTTCGTTCAGCTTCTCCATGAACAAGAACATCAATGTCAAGGTTCTCCTGGAACTTGACTACTGCGGCAATTTCTTCCTTTAAGAGACGCTCGTATTCGGCTTGGTCAATTGAACCCTTCTTGAACTGGGCACGAATACGTCTTAGCGTGGCGGTTTGAGGGAAGGACCCGATCGTGGTGGTGGGATACTTAGGCAAGTTCAAAAGACTTTCCTGAATACCACGACGAACCGGGTAGGGGGACTTCCGAGTGAGTTGAGAAGGTTCAACAGCAGCTAGACGAGCCTGGACAGCAGGACTGTGGATTCGACTGGAGTTAGCTCTTGAGTTGACACTGAAAAATATTGACAGTTAGCATTTGAAAAAATCGAAGGAAAAAAAGATACCGCTTTACCTCTTCGCATTGGCTGCGAGAGCTTCCTTAACCGATTCGCGGCCAAACTGCACAGCCTTGGTAATAATCACAATTTCGTCCAGTTTTTCCACAGCGAATGACAACCAGTCCAATAATTCTGAATCCACACCAGATCCTTTCTTTTCCGCGTCCAATGAATGCGGGGAGTGCAACAAGGATGACGACGAAGCAACAATCACACGGTCGGCTCCCAAAACATTCACTGCCTTGCCGACAACGTTAATGGCGGCATCCAAATCTGCTTTCCAAATGTTTCGACCATTCACGACACCAACTGAGAGAACTAAGTTCTTGTTGGAGGCGGCGGATGCTGCCTGCACGACAGAATCAATGCTCTCGGCTCCATAAACAAAGTCGGCATGAATTGCAGAGATTCCAGGAAGACTGAAAGCAAGTTCGGCGTTTATATCAAGACCTTCAAAGTACGTCGCAACAAGGATCTTGATGCTCGTGGTTCCTTTGGACTCAAGCTTTTGCGCAAGTTGAGTATAGGCGCGAGTGTAAACAGCCTGCTCAACAGGACTGAGTTCCATAACAAGATGTGGCTCGTCAAGCTATTGAAAAAAATCCAATGTTAAAAAAAATGCAACCTAAAAACCTTGCACATACCTGAATCCATTCAGCTCCGGCAGCTGCAAGCTCCTCAATCAACTTGGCATATTCATTGACAAGATTATCAATCAAGTTCAGCTTGTTGAATCCAAGTGGTGCATCTTTGGATGCACGGGCAAGAAGCAGGAACGAAACGGGACCAACAATGTAAGGACGAGTTTGAATTCCAAGAGCTTTAGCCTCCTTGTATTCTTGTACAGGCTTTGAATTGGCAGACAAATGGAACAAAGTGCTGGGCGCCAAAGGAACTGGCACGTAGTGATAGTTTGTGCCAAAGTATTTGCTCATCGGGAGAGAAGCAACATCAATACTTCCTTCACGTTGCAAACCACGAGCCATAGCAAAGTAAAGGTCAAGTCCTTGAAGGGACTGATAGCGAGGTGGAATGGCACTGAATGTCACTGCAGCATCCTATGTGATTGAGTGGTGAAGTCATCAGGAATATTTTTTTGATTGCTCAACAAAATAAATGAGATCAAACAACATACCAAGATATGATCGTACAATGAAAAATCATTGGATGGAATGTGATCAATTCCTTTCGCCTGTTGGATACGCCAATGCTTCTCTCGAAGCTCTCTGGCGCCAGCAAGAAGCTCGGACTCACTGACGGTTCCCTTCCAGAAACTTTCGACGAGATGCTTGAGTTCACGGTTGGCACCCATACGTGGGAATCCAAGAATAGAAGATGTGGCAGGCATTCTTTTAGATTTTGTGTTTTTTTTGATATTGTGTTTCTTCCTCTGGAATCTTGGGTTTTATAGGCCTTTTCATTGAGAGCCATGTTTTGGGGAGAGGGCGAGGCGAAGTAGATGATTCTTTCTCCCCCAAAAAGATTTTTCATTGGTGTTATTGATGACCCGACGCGACGGTCAAGATTTTTTTGAAGCCAATTTTTGGGGAATTGATCAGACTGGCAAACAAAACAGCATCCAGCAACAAATAAGCCTCGGCATCTGACTGTCCATTCAATAAAGAGGCGCAAGGAAGGTCGTAGATCAGGATATAAGTGCGAGTATCGACCTGAAAAGTTTGTCCATTTCAGGTAAATCAAAACATGGGGCTCAAAGACAGTAATATCCATGTATTGAGATATTACGCACCACTAATGTTTCATTGCTTTGTATCCTTGCGGTAATGAAAAACGCTTGCTTGGGGTCCCAAACGCATGATATGTACCTACTCCAAAGCATATCATCAGGGATAAAAAGACAGACGCTTTCACATAGCCTAAAACAAACCGCTTTTAAACAAACTAATCCTATTCTCGGTAGTTTTTTCTTTCAGACTCACTGTCAGAAAACTGACTGTAGCTGTCGACGCTACCAAATGCATTAATCCTGGCAAACAGAGCCAAAAACACAATTGATAGAGGCTCTAAAAAGTATCCAGCAGCCGCAATGATCATAAATGCTCGATGTCGCTTAAAATCGCGTTTCTTGATGTACTCCAGCCCAACAAATAACCCAACTGACTCCAAATAAAACGAAGTCAAGTTCACAATAATTTCAATGTTTTCTTCTTTCGGGTAAGACTGTGTTTTTTTGGTTGATGAGGATCTACAGTTAACATTATTCAATTCAGCAATGTGAAATTCAAAACCTTCACGAATACGCGATAAAATAGGAAAGCAGAGTGGACGAAACCAAAATGAGATGACAAATATCCGATTGTATTGTGCAAGATTATGTACTTGTTTCGCAAAAACGAACTCTGGTCGGTTGGAATACTATTTAAAAACGAGGGCCCCAATGCGTAAAAGATAAATGACGGCTCATTACCAGCTCAAAACACATGGAGCTCCCAAATATCGAACCAAATAATATCTGATACTGGAAAGACTGATCGGAGTGCACGTTCGAAAACCACTCAGCTAATAGATTTGGGTTGCTGCCCGAAGGCATGAATACGAAAGCCCACGTACGGAGGGCCGCGTCCTCTGATTGCACCATGAAGATATATACTCGAAGAAGAAGGAAACCGTGAAACACGAGTATCGCTGCAGTCCAGGCAACAAAAGATAAAACCATGATTTTTCAACTCGTTTTTTTTATCAAACAATATATCACACACCCTTTCCGGGTATTCACAACGGCAACCCCTCGTTTTTCAAATTCATGAAAGAATCCCTTCTATGCCTGTCTGTTGTTGTCTCTATCTTGGCACAGAAATCACCACCTTTCACTGGCAACGGCCCATATAAGAACAGGAGCCACAATAATCGTGAAAAAGAAAGCCATCAGTGTATTCGCGTAGCCCCACAACTGTTTACGAATAATAGGAATGACTCAGTGGCGAAGCACGTTGCTTGTAAATACGTCTACTCAACTCTTTCTGGCCGTAATTTGCTCCTTAGACCCACATATGCACCAATAAACCACGCAGGAAACAAAATAAACCCAATGATGAACATGGCCATGCAACGATTGGGACTGAAGAGGGCATCGAGGTCTGCAGGAGGAGAAGAATCCATCATTCGCGCCGTATTCGAGACCGAACCGACGATTACTGTTTGCGGCTGCTGCTGCTGTTGCGACTGACTATGAGGCTGTTGTATCTGCTGCATATGAAGGATGATGTAGAATTTGTAATCAGTTTATTTTGACGATGATTGTAAAGTCAGCGATAAAGTTGGGAAAGAAAATGCTCCAAGACCGCCAGTGGGCTGTAGCCAATGCAATGCCGCGCAATGCAATCAAAGACTCATTCTCGGTCATGTCTTACAATGTTCTCTCTGACACGCTGCTTAATCGGCATCCTCACTTGTACAAGAACACTGACGACAAGTACCTCGACTGGGACTACAGATCGCGCCTCATTATAAAAGAAATCATGTATTTGCTTCCCGATGTCGTGTGCATGCAGGAGGTGTGTGTCGTTCTGTTATGCTGCGGCGTGGCGTATCTGTCGATTGACCAGGAAAAAAAACTGCAGGTTGAGCCCACCGCGTTCAAAGAGGACTTTCAAATCGACTTGGAAGAAGAATATACGGGGGTTTATTGTCAGAGAACAGGCGATGCAGTCGACGGCTGTGCAATGTTCTATCGAAGCAAAAAGTGAGGAAGGAAAACGCCACTTTCAACCACCGTCCAAACAAATTGCAAAACCGCAGATTACGTCTCATCCACAATGAAAACATTGACTTTAAAGAAATCACGCAAAAGGACAATATCGCAATCATCTCAGTATTTGAATTGCGTCCCTTCAAAGACCAAACAACACCAGCTATCCAATTCAGTGTTGCAACAACCCATCTATTGTTCAACACAAACCGCGGATATTTAAAGCTAGCACAACTGCATTCACTTGTCACTAAGATGGAAGACATCTCGAAACAGTTTGGAGGACTCAATACAATTATTTGCGGGGATTTCAATATGACTGAAGAAAGCGTGATGTATCACTATATGACAACTGGTAACGACCAAAAAACGACCATAACTATTAATTTTGTATTTCCTCATCGTTTTTTTTTATTTGCCAATGTCAAACCAAAAAAAGGTGAAACCGAACCTTTCCTGTTCCAAGAAAGCTACATCAGTGGTCAAAACGCAATCCGTACTGAAGACGGTGGAACAGTACCGTACGGCTACACTTTTGACATTCTCAGAGAACGCAAGCAATATAGAACCTCCGAAAGGAAACAATTAACCGAATCCCTGGCACCCATCGACGGCAGATACCAACCCGTCACTAAGAAATTGGCAGGACTTGATTGGAATTCCAAACAGCTGTTCAAGCTGCTGGAAGGAGAAACGGGTGTATTGAAGCATGGATTCCGGTTTGAAGATGCAGTGTTTGGAAAGGGAAGTGTTGGCAGCAATCGCGAATTGAAATATTTCAGTTCTTTCCATGCGGCGAGTCAGACTTTAGTTGATGTAAGGAGCAATGAACCTTCCCCTCTTCTCTTCTTTTTCTTTTCTTCTTCTACTTCTTGTTGTTTTTGTGTTTATACCTCCACCTTATCATGCTGTTGCCGCCGCTGCCAGTTTGTTTTCTTTAGCCCGCCACCAGTTTCAAGTTCAGAAATGTCTAGTACCACTTCAGCATCAACTACTTCTACCACCACCACCAGCAATAATATCGGAGTTTCTCTTGTTGCCCTTGAGTTTCTCGAGCCACCTACCGTCCCCGTGCAAAAACAAAGAGGCGCGCGTAGAAATTACAGCAACATTGACCATATGCCGAGCAAAGGCACTCCGAGTGACCATATCCCTCTTGTTGTTGAGTTTGGGTTTGTATGATCCTGAAAAGAAGATAATAAAACAAAACACTTGTATACAATACAGGACATTTGGATATTATTATTTTTCAATTTTTTTTTCTCGCTCTAATATAATCGCGTTTTAAATGGACGTAGCAAAGTCCTCCCAAAAAAAAGAAAAAAAAAAAGCAGTGACCAAAATCCCCAAAATAAAAAAAAAACAGGTCAGTTGCCATGTTTTCTACATTGAATCCAGCAATGAAACATCACAACACCCATTCAATCGAATATGCCTCCTCAACGCATCTTTCCTACTAAAAGTCTTGCCCGGACACATTGGACAAACCATCACCCTCGATTTATCATGCACAGTTCCATGCCGCATGAGATCCTGCTGTCGACAGAACCCAACACCGCAGACTTGACAACTGAAGCTTTTCGTCCGTGATGGATCGTGGGTTTGGAGGTGTGATTTCAAGTTGAAGAGACGGCTGAATGTTCGGTTGCATTGGTCGCATTCGTACCGTTTCGCACTGGATGTGCTGTCGTTGTTGCTTGATGTTGATGAGTTTGTTCGCTGTGGTGGTATAACTGGTTGTGAAGGCAGCCGTTTTCCTGGTTTGGAAATTCTTGCGGATATAGCGGAAGTTGGGTGATTGTAGGAAGTATCAAAGCTGCTGTTGGGGGAGTTGGAGGCTGTGGAGTCGTTTGCTGTGGGGATATAGTACTGCTGTGAATTTTCTTCCTGGGCTGGTTCTTGGTACCCGTACCCCTGAAAGTATCCTTGGTGTGGCATGCTAGATCCCGGCTGCTGGTAATACATCTCATTGTGAGAAGTAGAGTCCCCGCCAACAACCATGCCCGCATTGTCCGCCCCTTTCGCCAAACCCCCATCCCCCAAACCCCATTGTCCTTGAAGAGGAGACTGGGTCTGCCGCAACCCAGCCGTTGACAAAGAAGACCCACTAAGACGTCTCTTCTTGAGAACAGGCGCTGCTGATTTGCGTGCAACAACAAAATCAGCATCCTTGTCGTCATCATCATCATCCTCACTGTCGCCAGCGTCGTCCGTAGTCGTCAGGTCCCCACCATCAAACTCTTCCCCATTCCAATTGTTCATGTCAGGGGTTTCATCAACAGATCCATTTGCACTCATCAATGCAATCAAATTCTCTGCGGCTACAAGCATTTTTGCTGGGTTTGTGCTTGATCTAGGACGGCCTCTCTTACGTGAAGCAGCAGGCGCAGCGGCAGTAGCAGCAACAATGGCCGCGTCTGGATTTCCGACTTGATGCAAAGGTGCTGGTTCATCATTGGATACAGGAGACATGAGGGCGGCAGCAAGTGCTTGTTCGTCACTGGTCAATGATGGTGCAGTCACTTCAAGCTTTGGGATTGCCGGATGAAGTTGAGTTGCGTGGAAGAGAATGTCTAAAGCCGAAGAGTACGACGAAGTGTTGTTGTTGGTGGTGGTAGTGATAGTGGTGGTGTCGTTTTCAACAGCAGCAGTGGGACGCTTGAGTGACGACTCGGCAACGGGGACAGTGGCAACAACAGCAACGGCAGGCATCTATTGGTGTTTTTTTTTTCAAAGGCGAGAGCGGAGTTAGAATCGCTTGGGCGAGGGGAGGACGTGGCGTTGGGTCGTGCCACAAAGTGCTTAAATTGGCTTTGGTTTCGTTGGCAGTGCTGCTGCTCCCTCCCATTATCTGAATTCCAAAATGCTCGTGGGAGAGTAGATTGGCAGATCGCATCTCGAACTACCAGTAAAGCCAACACTGTGGCCACTGGCTGCAAGTGGCCATGCCAACTTCTCACAAAACTCCTGTATCCTGCGAAACAATCAATCCCAACATCCAAAGCTCCAGCTACCAATATTTTCCATTTTGTTCAATGTGTATCGCAGTGCTGGCCTGCGTCTCACCTTGGCAGTAGGGTTTGTTCAGTGGTGGCAGGAAGGCACAGCAAAAACGAAAAAAAAAGCGTTGGTGGAAAAAAAAAACAAGAAAAATCATCGGAGAATTTCAGAGAATTTATTTGCGAGCGCGAAGCTTCCGCGCTGGCTTCGACGGAGCATCGTCTTCTTTAGTTTCTGTCTTCTGTTGTTGAGGTGAGTGAGTAGGAGTTGTGTACCACAAGCGGAGTTCTTACATTTCGCTTGGATGGTGCACGTTTTGCTGGTTCCTCTTCTTCATCCTCTTCTTCATCCTCGGTTTCATCACGTTCACTATCTGATTCCTGAAGAATGTATATATTAGAGAAAAAAGAAGAGAATTGGAATGACCAGAAGTTGAAACATGAAGATGCTGAAGAACAGGAAGAGGAAGAGAAAGAAAACGAGGAAGAAGATGAGAAGAAAGAAGGGAATTGGCCAACATTAAGGACACATTAAAGCATATTCATCTTTGGGGACAGAAATCAAAATGTTAAAATACCTTATCCCGCCGTTTCTTTGACACCGACTTTGGTGTACCAACAGTCTTCTTTTTAGCCTTTTTGACAGGTGATTGGCCTTCGTCCAGTGGCCGAAGTACTTGAACGGCAGGAACAAACGCACTCGTCCTTCCACCCAAGGTTTCAAACTCAATCAAATTTCCATCCGGCATAGAAGGAGGTGGTGGTGGTTGCTTCTTTCCTTTTCCCTTCTTCTTAGTATCATTTTCCTCCTTTTCCTCTGTTGTTGCTCGTTTTCCCTTGAACCATCTAATAATCAGATAGGAATCAGGTTAGTGAAATGTACTGGATATACTACAGATATCATTCCGTTTGATAACATAATACACTGGCTTCGGCAATGGAGAATCCTAACCTGTAATGAAACAACCAGGTTTTCGGAAACAACTCCGAATCGGCATTTGCATCACATGCAATTTTAATGACAGAGACAATAGTGTCGTAAAGATTACTTATTTCAGTGTCCAAAAGTGTTTGCGTGTATTGACCTGGATGTATTTTCGCTTGGTAAAGAACCTGAAGGGAAAGCGATTGAGAATGTGTGAATTCATCCAGCAGCTAAAAGTATACCTCATCAGCAACCCAGTTCCCTATTCCAGCTGAGAAGGACTGGTCCAGTAGCAGATTCTTGATTGGTAATGTACGTTTTCGAATCAAGCGACTAAACTCCTCCAGCGGCGGCATATCCAGCAGCGGATCGAAACCCAGGGCGCTGATTGGCGGCTCGTTCATTGGATCGTTGAGCAGTTTGATCCGTGCCAGCCGCCGTCCGTCGGCAAAGGCAAACTGAGTCCCATCGTCCATCTCGGCCACAAACTTGCAGAAGCGCGGTGGAAAGACTGTGTCCTGCTTGAAGTCCTTGTACTTCATTGTCGCGTCTTCGTCCTTTACGACAATGTTTCCCGTCATCCCAAAGTGCATTACTAAGTGCGGCGGGGTGTCCAGCGTCAGCCCAAACACCTTCCCGCGCCGGAACGTGTCGACCACGCGCCGGCCGCCCGTGTGCGCCGCAAACTCCTGGGCTGCCGCTGCGCCGCCGAACACGATGGCGTCATCGTTGGCTGTGATGCGTTCGAACACGCGGCCCACACACAGCCGCTGCAGCAGGCGGCGCGCGCGCTCGACTTCAGGCAGCTCGGGCTGTGGGTGTTGTTGCTTTAGTCACGGGTCTCTTTTGGTACTCCTCTCTGATGCTCTCTGGTACAGTTACCATTTCTGTACAAGATTTCAGTGATTAGATTTTGCTGTTGAAACGAGACTCGTTTCACCAGCCTCTCTCTGCAACTCACCAGCCGCATCCGCATCGACGCATGGACAGCCCGCGCCCCCGCCGCCCCGCCGCCGCCGCCGCCGCACTCGCACTCGCGCGCTTCCGTGCGGCGGCGCAGTTTGTGCGGGCGACTTGCGTGCTCGCGCGCAGCCACAGCGGGGCGCCGCGCATCGCCGTCGACCCGACCGCGGACGCTGCGCTGCTCGAGCGGCGCCCCGTCGGCGTCCCGGCGGCGCGCGGCGCGCCCTCGCTGGTCGCCAGCGGCCTGGTGGCGCAGTTTGCGGGCGCGTCGCCCGGGCTGAGCTTGACGGACCCCGAGATTGCCGCGCTGGAGAAGCGTGCCCTGCTGCTCTTTGAAGACGCTTCGTACGTGTCGCCGCACAGACGCCTGCCCATTGCCGTGTCCGTCGTGGCCTTCTTCAACGAGTTTGCACTGGCCGCCATGCCAGAGCCTGACTACAGAAAGGCGGAAAGGTACTTGGAGTATTGGTGTACTTGTAACTATCAGTAACTAACTGAATGCATGATCCGCTAGGCTGTACACCTTGGCGGCTGGAATGAACTGCACCTTTGCACAAGCACGTCTTGCCTTTCTCAAAATGCACGGGCGACCCAACATTAAAATCAACCAAACAATTGCAGAGCAATACCGCAATACTCTCTCTGCCCTCTCGGAATCCACTTCCGACACAGACACAAGCTCAAGTCTCTCATGGCTCCACATTCTTGCCGCCAACAACCACCCCGCTGCCCAATTCTGTCTCGGTCTTTGCCACTACAACGGAATCGGCGCCCCCAAAAACAACACAAACACCTATATTTGGTGTCACCGCGCTGCAGTCCAAGGCCACCCCGGTGCCATGAACATGCTCGGAAACCTTTACACAGAAGGCCACGGAACAACAAAAACCCCAACACTCGGCCTCCGTTGGTACATTCGCGCCGCCGAACGAAAAGACGCTGCCGCCATCTACAACATTGGCACCCTCTTTGAAAGAGGCATTGCAGTCGACGAAGATGCACGGCAAGCTTTCGAGTGGTACATTCGTGCAAGCGTTTTTGGAAGCGTCAATGCTCAGAACGTGTTGGGTATTTTCTACGAACAAGGTGTAGGTGTTACACAGTCTCCAGAAAAGGCGGTCCAGTATTACAAGACTGCGGCTGGAAACGGCCATCCACATGCAATGTACAATTTGGCCCGTTGTTATCACGATGGATTCGGTGTTGCGAGAGATGATAGTGTCGCGCTCATGTGGTTCAAGATGGCGTCTGAGCAGAATCATATTCTATCGGTTCTCAGCGTTGCGCTTTGTTTTGATGCCGGCATAGGTGTATTTGGGGAGCGCAGTGGATCCGCTGCTCGGAAACATTATTGGAATGCCTCCAAAAAGGGCTCCAAGGAAGCCAAAAACAGACTCACGGAAGTAGTCGCTTTGGAGCTTCTTGTTGCAGCACGACCATTGCTTGCCGGTCGAATCATGTCTCCATCCGAGAAGAAGCTGTCGCTCAAGAAAGCCGCTGCCATCTCAAGGCGCAACAGACCACAGCTATGCATTTCCCCCTCTTATCCTTCCCCAATTAGACGGATTGGTTCTCCAAAATACCTCCCCCATTATGATGATGCAACTGAAGAGCTTCTTGAAAAGTTGGGTTTGAGTTACGATTCCGCCAGTCCGTCGCGTTCCATGAGCATTAGCCCGTCGTACTATGCAAACAAGAGCTCTGAATTTATGATGTTTCCAAAGTCCCCACCTACGACTTCTTTTCTCAATAGCGAAATTTCTCGGTCCAAGGCTTTACAGAGTGTTTTATTCGATGACGATTCTGATATTGACGATAACGATGAAGAAGACGCTGAAACGAAAAACAATGGAGAAGATGATGAAGAGGACGATGATAGTTTATCAATCAGCTCTGACGAAGACGAAGAAGTCTACAACTTGAAGCTCAAATCCCCAGCCAAGACGACATCAAAAACAACAACAACAATCGGACATCTCCCCACAGAAATCATTCTACACATCCTCTCTTTTCTAAACGACCACCTGATTTTGAGTCAATCTCAAGTTTCTCAAGTTTTAAAAATATCAGGGAATCGCGGGACTTTGAGTCACGGTGTAACGAAAGAGATTATGCTGGAATCTTTTGGAATTAAGCGAGTCGCTGTTTGGATAGATGATGCTAAATGGTGTGACTTGTGCAATGCGAGTGATAGAGCGCGTTGTGATAAGATTAAGCATTATATGACGAGTTGAGTGTTAACTTTTTTTTATTTTTGTTAACGATTGGCTGACATCAAAGATAGGAATAAGCCCGGTCACGCAGCAACAAGAAGAATAGTGGATTTCTTTTATTTTTTATTTTTATTACTACAAACTGATGCATTGGGAGAACCAAAGAAACGTGAATGACTGCTTATTCAAAGCAATAATGTTTTTTCTTTCATTCTGAATGACATGGCGTGAATTATTCGCGGTCAACAACGACTCCAGATCTCCGCTCCGCTTTTAACCCAAACACATCTACAACCGAGCATTCGTCAGAATCTGTCCTCCCCAACTTGCTACTCCGCTCGTGAACCACCCCACCACCCATTTTATCCTTTGCAATCTTGAGAATTTGGATTTCATGCGCGATTGCCTCCAACGACTCGGATTGATTCATGAATGGTGGGCCGTTTCTCTTCTTAACAGCAGCAGCAGCAGCAGCATTGCTTGTTCTCAACGTTGATAAACCACTTCCGATTCTGTTTAAGCTTGAAAGGCTTGATGATACGCTGTTCATGTTGCTGCTACTTCTGCTGCTGCTGCCGTTGCAATCCGAAAGCGAAGATAGACTACTACTCGTTGAGGAACTCCCTTCAATCGACCGCAACTCACTTTTAAAAGGAGCACCTCGTAGAGGAGGCGCCTTGAAGACCCCAATAGCTGGCGTGTGGATGCGTGCAGTAGCAGTCGTATTGCGGCCACATGGTACCACGGACGCATAGCTGGGAATCGAATCAGATGAATCAGCCAAGGTCTCTTGAGACGATGAAGGTAGGCACAATGGTTCCAATTGGGACTTTGATGATGATGTTGTGGAGTGTTTTGAACGACTGCGAAGAGAAGGTCTTCTTGTCAACAGCTCTTGTTTTTGCATTTTGAAGAAGAAGAAACAGTGACGGTTCGTTGGGTTGTTGTCTTTTTTTTCTTTTTATAGAAAATTTTTTTTTATTGGGAGATTGCTTGCCGAAAATGTTCGGCGCTTTCACAAGATTAAAGGAAAAAAAAGACGAAAAAAAAAAACGAGGCACCCCCATTCACTTGCTTTTCCGAATCAGTTTGCTGCAAACCCAAAACACTGACCCGCAGAAACAACCTCCTTCCCAATAGACCCAAGAAACTCGGCCGCCGCCTTCACAACCACGACATCCTCCAAACTCGTTACATTCACCCGCCCATTCAAAAACACGTCCCCAGCCGACCCCACCGGCGCCGTCGCATTCAATACAAACGCCGACGAATCCAAAACATTGGACAACACCACACGATGCAACCCAGCATTCTCAAAAACAGAAACATCCGCCCCATACGAAACAACAACAGGACTCAACCCTTGTTTCGCGACAATAGCCTTCTGCAACTCCCCGTACCTGTTGACGCGGTTCTGGGACCCAATCTGGTTAATATACGGCTCCGACGTCAAGGAAACAACCCTCAAGGCGGTCTTCAACCACCCGGTCTCCTCGTTCCATAGCTTGACAGCGTTCGCAAAGAAGGCGTCGAAAGCGGTCTGATCAACAGAATAGGCACAGTTGCATACACGGGATACGACCAAGGACTTTGCGTCTGGAATCGCGAGGCCCAGGCTGTGCCCTTGGTCAACGGCTTGTTGGACCACGTATGGGTTCGCGCGGATCCAAAGCGGGTCAATGAAGAAGGTTGCTTTGAGGTTTTGCGATTGAAGGGTTTGGAGGGTGGGGAAGTCTAAGGTGCGGAATGCGAGGGATGCTTGGGTTGGGGTTTGGCAGCTTGTGATGGTGGTGGCGGTGACGGCGGCTGGGGTTTCTGCGAGTGGAAGGGCGGAACTACCGGGGATGGCAGATGAGATCAGTAACAAGGTAAGTGTTAGAAGCATTTTTTGGTTTTCTTTGTGTGGAAAAAAAAAATTGGATCGTTGTTGATATTGATAAGGTGGACTCAGGGTTTGAGTGTTGATGTGATTTGCTTGTACATTGCCCTTATCTTTATACTGTGATTATGCCTACTCTATTTTGTCATGGCAATATGATACCGATGGCATGGAGTAGTCGTCTTGAAATTTGGGACAAGGTACAATATTGTCGGTTGAACAGTTAACATTTGATTTTGGCACCAGTCGCGGACTGATTTGTCCCATTCTCTTGACGCGTTCTTTCTCTTGCTTTTCTGTTTTTTTTTTTTTTTTTTTTTTTTTTTTTTTTTTTTTTTGTTAAGCTCAGGTGCCAATTGTTAAATGTAAAGGCTTGTCCTTTTTCCACAGAACAAAAGTAAATGCAGTATGTTACCATCACAATCATTTCAGCCGCCACTCTCCTTGTGGCTACTGCTTCGGTTCCAGTTTATACCGCTCCCCCAGCCTCCTACTTTTGCACCTACCAGTTTGTTGCCTTTGGGAAATCAGGCCCCTCCAAAAGCAACTTCCACCACCAGAACGATAACAACAAGAAAAGTTGTATTTGGCCTCCCTAACTTGCATTGGACCCGATTGGAGAAGGTAGCCAGCAGTATACTGTATCTACTGGCAATGATTTGTATTGCTCAAAAACAAAACAGTAGGAAATATGTCCTCCGTTTTTTGTTGACTGCAGAGAACGAACCTTGCCTGGATATGTAAGCCTGGGTGGTCATCACACTCCACCGAGAAACCAGAAAAAAGATTCGGAATTGGTCAGGCAAGTATGGAGGAAGGTCTTGACAGGTTGGTTGCCCTTCTGACTCCATGCCCAGCAAACACGAGATGGCATCAATCCGACTTGAAGAAAGTACACCATTTCGTTTTTAGCCAACATGCAAAGCCTCATAAATGTTCGATTTTTGATGCTTAGCATTTTACACGCAGCCTCCAAAAAAAAATTGTCACGTGCCTTAGAAGGAAATGGGGTACAAAACACGCGATAACATAATTTACAAAACTAGTAACAAAAAAACTATGAAGTCGGTATTTCTTGCAACCCTTTTAACTGCAAACCTCTTTGCATCTGCTGCACCGGCCCCGGCTCCGGCATGTTCTTGGGGAATGACAAGCAACGGTAACGGTGGCTGCTGGTGCATTCCAGGATGGACTCAATACCAAAACCAATGCTGTTCACCAAACTCTTACTATGATTCCGTCAAGGGATGTATTTGCAATCCTGGAACAACCTGGATTGCCTCAAGCCAGACCTGTCAAGGTTCCAAGCCCTCTTGTCCTTGGGGAATGACTTACAACGCCAGCTCTGGTTGTACCTGTAAACGTGGATGGATTCTCGCTCCACCGAGAAACCAGTGCTGTGCCCCAGGCTCTACCTTTGATACCAAGAACGGCTGTGTTTGCGCCTCAGGACTTATTTGGGACAGCGAAAAAGAAGTTTGTTATGCCAATAATGGTGCAGGGAGATGAGCTGTGCGTTGTGAATCCGCTAAAAACAAAAATAAACCGGCCCTGTGTCAAATACCTTTTTAAATAATGCTTCTTCTCGAAGCCAAAAAAGATGGCAGTGTAAGAACTAGGTTAAACCGTTTTGTTGCCATGAATATTTTTCTGGCGTTTTGGTGCTGCTGAGTTGTTGGTTGGTTCAGAGTAAATTATCCTCATCTCTATTCTAAAAGCATTGCAAAAACCATCGTGACTCGCGTTGGACCAAAAGCCCAAGAAACATCATGGACAAAAACAAAGGAGATCCTGCTGGACTGAAACACTGTCCAAAAGAAACAATGGCCTTGCCAATCGTCGCAAAAGAAGGGCGGCGGCCAAAAGAGCTTGGCACTCGCCGTACTAAGCAGTATTTTGCAAATTGCAGCCTACAACACGGCGTACTTGTTACCGCAATATGTGGGTCAAAAAAGCACGTCTTGGCTGACTGTAAGAGAGTAAAAAATAAAGCACAGCCTGCACGGAATGCATTATAATATTATTTTTTTGTGGTACTCGTATCTTCGAGTGAGATCAAAAGAGCAGTGGGTGCAATAAGAAAGTTCACAACAGAGTTTTCTTCTTGCTTTGTTAGGGTTTTTCTTAACGTGTGAAAAATTGGTGCATGGAGATTGGGGTTCTTTTGACAGGCAGCCCCTCCCAATGGAACAGTTCAGTAATACCAAATGACTGCTTGCATGCATCAGATATTTTGAATTACTGTACAGAAAGAATGATCAAAACCAGTCAGTTCAGACACAATGTGTCTATGGCGGACGTATATATTAGGACCCCAAAAAGTAAAGCAATAATAAACAATTCTTTATTCAAAGAGTACAGTAAAATGTCACTCATGGATGAATTCGTAGGGTGCTGTGTGTCAAAAAAAAGCGAAAATTATTAAGAATGGAGATTGATGAGGGTGCGTGTTGAAAGAAAATGGCGATCACAAAACAAAACCTCCAAAATTGAACATGTTTCAATACCAATCGACTGCCTGAATACACATCTTGATATTTGTCCATATCTTTCCGAGCACCACTGCTACACAGACATAATGATCAAAAACCAGTCAACTCAGACACAATGTGTCTATCGCTGACGTATATTAGGACCCCCGAAAGTAAAGCAATAATGAACAATTCTTTATTCAAAGGGGTACATAAGAGGTAAAATATCACGCATAGATGACAAGAAAAGGAAACAGATGAGGTAATTGGATTATTAATTGGCTGGGAAACCAAAGCACTGGGTAGCTGGAACAACAGTCTTTCCAATAGTAGCAACAAACGAAACAGCAGACTTGACAACGTTCACATCCTCCTTGTTGACGATAGTAGAACGAGAGCTGTAAAAGTTGGAAACAGCCACAGGAGTCGTCATATTGATCGCCAAAGAAGAAGGATCCACAATGTTGGAAAGAACAACATTGTGTTGACCAGCGCTCTCGAAAATGTAAGGATCAGTTCCAAATGGAACAACCACAGGGCTCAACCCTTTCGCAACAAGAGCGCTCTCCAAAGCACCAAACTTGTTCTCCTTCATGTGCGAGTAGATTTGATTCATGTAGTCTTCATTTGGGAAGGCGACGAGGTTCAAGTTGAGCTTCATCCATCCAAAGTGGTTGTTCCAGAGCTTGGTCTGGTCGGCAACGTACGCGTCGAGGGCGACTTGGTTGACTGGTTGCACGCAGTTGACGCAGGGAACGTTTTGGACCAAAGCAGTTGGGTTGGTGATGGCGAGTCCAAAGTTGTGGCCAGCGTCGCGCGCTTGCTGGACAACGTATGGGTTGGCACCGACCCAGACAGGGTCGAGAAAGAAGGTGGCCTTGAGGTTGCTGGTTTGGAGAGACTTGAGGATGTCAGAGGTCAAAGAACGGAAAGCCAAAGCAGATTGAGCGGGGTTCTTGCATCCAGTTTGGATGGCGGCAGTTGGAGCGGCAACTGGGGCGGCAAGGGACGCGATGGCAGCAGAGAGCAGGAGAGCAGTGGTAGCAAGGAAGTTCATTCGTACAGATGAGGTTTTTGTTTTTCTCAAAGAGGTAATTTGGTTGGAGAAGAATGAAAAGTGAGCGGGGTGCTCGCGTTTTAAACCCTTTTTTTTGACGTGATTAAATCAAGATTTTTTATGGCTCAATTAGGCTTGAACTTCGATAAGACGATAAGGCCAGTCAATGCTGCAAATGCAGACCCTATCTATTCACTTGAGGATGTCTGAAGGTATAAATTAACCCAGCAGTCCTGATGTTAGTTCGTAAATTCTGCCGATTCCGTTTTGAATTCTTGCTTGATAAGCACCACCTGAATTGTTAGACACAGAAGACGTCACTTCGACTCATTTTGAAATAGGTGAGACCGTATGACTCTTATCTTCCCAGCGAAGATCACATTTCTATGTTATTGGCACAGGAATTGTCAATCATGGCAACATCAAAATCGAGTTGGGCTTGAAGGCTGCACAAGCAAATAGAAAAACGTGTTGTCAATGCGATAAACGGAGAAAAAGAAGGGTTGAAGAGCTGACGATTTGTTGTTCAACAAGAACAAATGAGGGGCAGCCAAGAAATCGAAGGATTTCAATTCCTTCGCTCTTCACGACGAGCTGAACCAAACGAAAAAAATAAATACACTATATCAGCTTTAATTCACAGAATACCCGAGGCAAGAACTTAATGGAACAATATTGACCAAATAATCACTCTTGATGAATGCGACAGCATCGATCACATTCGTAATGTTTTCCAAGTCTGCCAACTTTGCACGAGAGTCCAAAAATTTCACCGTTTTTGTATTGCTTGGAGTCCATTGAAGATAGGTACTGCCATAAAAGTTGGACAGGGCGATAGATTCTTCAATAGCCGAATCTTCATTCCAAGTGTCTGCCCCGAATCCTGCAAGAACAGGAGTGTATCCTTCGGATGCGACAGCCGTTTCTAAAGAGCTGTATCGATTGTTGTACATATGCCCGCCACGCAAATCCAAGAATGAAATTGATGTGAAGGCTATGGTTATTGGTTTTGCTTTGATTTTCAAGTATCCAGTCATTTGGTTCCAGTCATGTACTTGCTTTTCCAAGTATTTGTGAAGCTTTGATGTAAGCACTTGATGGTCGCTGTTTGGGGTCTCTGTTTCTTTGACAAGGGTTCTGACATTTGGAATACTGAGGCCGAGACTGTGGCCTTGAGAAAGAGCGTCCTTGGTGATATCTGGGTGCTTGAGCATCCATGAGGGTGTAATGAAGAAGGTGGCGGGTAGTTTGTGCTCTTTGAGGGTTTGCAGGATATTGCTGGTGAGGTTTCTGAAGACGAGAGCCGCGTCTTTTTCGTTGCGGCAGCCCCAAGGTACTTTTAGATGCATTGGCGCGGGAGATGGTGCAGCAATAGGGATCGCATGCGCCATAAGGCCGGCGAGAACGGCCAAGACTGGCAAGAACAGCATTTAATTTTTTGACAGGTTTTCGTGTTTGACAGATGATTCCTGTGATTCTCTTCCTTCTCCTTCTGACACGCGTCCTCGGACGCGCCAACCCGGCATCGCACGGGCCGCCGCAGTTCTTCCCGTCGGCGTGCGTCGCCGGCGGCCACGCGACGCTCGTGTTTTCCGGCGTCGACGCGGCGCTGCTTGACGCGCTTGCGGCGCACAAGCCCGCGCTTGCCGGCGGCGTTCTTTGCGGCGGCGGACTGGGCGCGCGCCCAGTCGGCCAGCGGGCTTGTGGCGCGGCTTGCGGGCGGAGGAGGCAGCCTAGGCTTGGCGGCGGAGGCAGCGGCGCTGACGCCAGGCGCGCTGGCGCTGCTCGTGCGGACGGAGCAGCACGTGTGGGCCGCGCAACTGCGCCTCCGCCTGAAGCTGGTGGCGTTTCCAACTGCGTCGCTCCTGGATCTACGCGGCGGCTACTTGCACGCTAGCAGATACACTTCGCTGACAGCCGCTGTATTCAGGCTGGGCTACACGTCGATCGTGGCTGGATTCGGAAACGATACCACAACCTCAGACGGGGACGTGTCCAATACTGTGCTATCAAACGTCTTTGGAGGCGCATACGTGGAAATAACTCCAACGACTCCAAAGAGCATTACTCAATTCATGCAGGAGCGAAAGTCTTGGAAAAAACTGGATGATCCGGATGCTATTATACAAACTGTTAACTTTCTTACACGGGAATACAATGTAACTTTTGTTTCAATGGAGACCTGTCTTGGATATCCTGTGAATTAAGCTGTTGATTGTTGTTGGTTAATAAAAGTGTACATACAGTAAGAGACAGTAAGAATGATTTCGAGTTCGGACAAACTGAATAAATAACAAACGATGCTGGCTGCAGCGGCAACAACAACTGGTACAACTTATGCAACACCCCAACTGATCCTCGGCTTTAGCATCGGAAGCATTCTGGGTGAGGGTGCCTGTAGCGTGGTTCGGCTGGCTGAGAGCGCAACAGGTATGTTTACATTTTACCAATACATGTAGAAGCATTAGGTAACATCGAATCTGTATGCAGGCGAACAAGTCGCTGTTAAAATAGTAAAAAAGAAGAGCGGGAATGAGGGTCTGATTGTTCGAAGGAATTTGGAAAAGGAGGTTATGATCCACAAATCCCTCAGGCACTTGAACGTGATTCAGATGCTACAGTCTACTGAAGACGAATCCTTCATCTATATCTTTTTGGACTATGCCGCTGCCGGAGAGCTCTTTGAGCATATTGCTCCAGATGTTGGAATGGGAGAACAGTTGGCGCACTTTTACTTTCAACAGCTCATTGCTGGGATCGTGAGTGGGGCATTTTTTTAGACCTACATCAAAGCAGCAACAGAGGTTCTTATTTTTTGATTTCAAGGAATATATTCATGGTCGGGGCGTATGTCATCGAGACCTCAAGCCAGAAAATATTCTTCTGGACGAATCAGGAAATCTGAAAATCAGTGACTTTGGCCTTGCTACTGTTTTCCGTCATCAAGGTGTAACGCGTATACTTACCACGCCGTAAGCATTCTGTTTTGCTCATTGTTTCTGTTTGGGCCAAAAAGAGCTTAAACATCTGGTAGCTGCGGAACGCCCCCATACGTTGCTCCCGAAATTCTAAAACAATCCTACAATGGCAATGAAGCGGATATCTGGTCTGCCGGCGTCATTCTTTACGTTCTTCTCGTGGGGAATACTCCATGGGGAGAACCATCGAAACACGATCCTGAATTCGTTTCCTTTGTAAACAAGTACTCGACGGGTGGTGTAGATTATTCTCCCTGGAATCAGCTTGGACCGAGTATTCTCAATTTATTACTTGGAATTCTGAATAAGGATGCGACAGAGAGATACTCCATGACTGACATTTTGGCTCACTCGTGGGTTCGCAGGTTTGGGAGTTCATGTCTGGTTCCTTTTTTTTGTTAAACGCACTTATCTGGAATGCTTAGAAACAATCCATTGCTCACTGATGGTCGATGCAACAATCCTGTGGCTTTAGCGGCGCTCATGAAGCAACAGCTTGAAGGGACTTACTCACAATCATCGGAAGAAATTGATGATTCTGTGTATGTACTCTCTCTCACTCTCGTTCTCAAGTAAAACACCACTGATTTTTTCCACCAGAATTTCATATTCGCAACCGCAAACAATGCGTCAAGAGTCTGTTATGGATCTTGATACTACATTTCCCGAAAGGCGATTAGCCATTGACTCGTTCTCGCAACCAGTGACAAGTGGTGGTGCACGCGACTCACCGTCCGACAGAATGCTTCATGGCCAACTTGTGCGTTTTGTTTCTGTTTTAACAGTTTTCTCTATTCAAAATTTCTTAACTTCCAGTTGTTTTTCTGCCCCTTTTTTATTGGGATTTATAGTCTCAAAACACTAGAACCAATCCATTCAAAGACCTCCTCCAATCAGACAACCTTAACCGCTTCTTCAGCCCACACCCACCCGCCGTCATCATCCAAAAACTCGAAACCATTCTCACACAGTTTATCGTGCAGTACAAAACAAGCCACACAGCGCCGCTTCGGATCCAGTTTAATACCGTGGATAAACGGAAATGTCCGTTGCATGGGTCGATTGTGTTGCAACGTTGTTCGGAGAGGATGGTTCATGTCGGGTTTCGAAAGAGTAAAGGGGATTCGATTGAGTTCAAGAGGTTTTATAGAGCTGTTGTGGATGCGTGTGGGGAGATTGTTGTTTCTAATGTGTGACTTGAAGGAGTCGTTGGTGTTCTTTTTTCTCAAGCCTGAGACTGTGTTGGCCGCCAAAAAAAAAAAAAAAATAGAAATAAAATGCGACTATTTATCATTTACTGACCATGTATGCAGTCACATCGATTCTCAATCCGCATCAGTTCAACTTTGCTTTCTTGGATTCTCGAAATTTTTGAACTCACAAGCCTCAAAAACGAAATCCTTGGCGGATTTTCCTAAAACGTGATCAAAATCCAAATACGAGACTTGCTGGGAAGTGTTTAATACTGCTGTTACTTTATTCAGTCACTTTCTGCCTATTTCAAAATAAGAAGCAAAACTTCTACAGAACGGGAAGGTGCTTGGCACTTAATTTGGACTCTTACAAACTCCACCAATGTTTCCTCCCATACAAACGGCAGGTGGACCTTTTTTCACATTTACGTCGTAACAGCGGCAATCGCATGATTTCAAACTGGATTGGAGCGAAATCTGAACGCACTCCATTACGGACAAGGCTTCCCCTGTATACGATGCAATAGCAATAAAGGGAGAACATTCCATCATTGCCTTCAGTCCCATCATGTATACACAAGCTCCTACTGGCTTCACACGCCCATCCCAGCATAGTGAATCAACTCGCTACTATCATCAAGAAAGGTTTGTCTGGAAGGGCAACCGTGAACTTCAACAGCACCAGCCACGTACGTACTAGGAGGCACGACCACACCCCAATCCAGGCGTGTAAGTTTCCTGCATACCACAACAAGCACCATTCGGAGCTTCCCACTTCCCTTGTTGAGCACACGATCTTTGGAGGTGGAGGAGGGGGTGGTGGTGGTGGCGGAGGCGGAGAATTTCCTTGACAAGTCTGCCCATTCCACGTGGTTCCTGAGTTACAAACACATCCCTTGGCGTTATCAAAGTACGAGTTTGGAGAGCAGCACTGGTTTCTTGTAGGAGCGAGGGTCCATCCAGGGTTACAGTTACAGCCTGAGTTGACGTTGTACTGTCATTCCCCAAGGGCAAGTGGGCTTGGAACCTTGACAGGTCTGGCTTGAGGCCAATCCAAGTTGTTCCGGGATTGCAAACGCATCCCTTGACGGAATCATAGTAGGAGTTTGGGGAGCAGCACTGGTTTCCGTATTGAGTCCATCCTGGAATGCACCAGCAAGCTGGTGCTAAGGGGATTGGGATTGTCCCCCAAGGGCACCCAGCAGAAACGAGGAGAGATAAAGTTGAAAGGATTGCTAGGACAAAGGGATTCATAGCTTTTTGAATTCCTTGTAGCCACAGTCCAGTTGCCTTTTTATACCTTTTAAAACGCCACCCTGGGCCATGTTTGTGTGTTTGTTCTTAATGCAAGCCGAAGCGAGTGGCGTCAGGCTCTTTTCGCAACCCCAGTTCCAACGTTCATAATAAGGCTCCCAAGAAAGAAACTTGGAATGAATCACAAGACATGCAACCTGCATTCTCATTTAACTTTTGAAGAAAGCACACCGTCTGTTGCTTTTTACGTAGCTCAGATTCCTTGGCGGTTTGCGTGTTCCTTTTTTTTAGGGTGTCTTTTCACAAGCCTCCAAAAAAACTTGCCTGTTTTTCGCTGCCCCGCTTTGAACGCCCTCAGTCTTTAATTGCTGTTTTGGTATACATGGCTTACATAAATGCATTGTCTCGATGTTCCACAAAGTGCGCCAAAGACTGATTGGATAACCCTAGGTGTGACATGGATGTGATTTGGTGAGGAAAATCAAACTGACGGGAATTGAAAACAGACTCCTCGAGATTGGGTGTTATTATTGGCAATATCCGCTAACACAAATAGCAGCAGCCATCGCCTCGCGTCTAGCTATGATCGATTAGAGGAATGGAGTACCTTTCGGTACCGTAACCGCAGCTGTAGGAGAAAAGGCCCAAACTGGAGGCGATTCGTTGGAACCAGAACAGTGCGAAGTTGGAGAGAATTTCCAAGACAAGACCATTTCTGCGTTCCCAAGGAAAGTACGAATTTGGAGAGAAGCATTGGTTTCTGGATGGAGTGAGATTCCATTAATTTACAGCCAGAGTTGATGTTGATGTAGAAGCGGAGATGGTGAACAACGCAGGTTTCGGATTGAGTCTCCGGTGTATTTTTTGACTGACATCCTAAAAAGCACCAGCAACGTGCCACGAAAGAGGATTGGGGTACATTATAGTTGTTTATTTATTTTGCGCTTCTTATTGCATCTTTCCTTTTGGTTTAAATTGACCACTTAAGATATGCGGAGGGAATCAACCCGTCTCTTTCGCCATTGTGGACAGTAATCCAGCCTGAACCTTCGTCTACAAATAAATTAGATTTTAGTTGTTGGCGAGGCGAACTTGTTTGAATGTCTATTATTTACCTTCGTCTAGAACCCATACATCTTGTCCAGCCTTGAGGTGTAAAAAGTAAATACTCTCTGAAAAAAAAGAATATTCCAAGAGTTGTCACCTCAACAGAAATTTCGTCGTCACAGCTCTGATGGAAATCAAATAACACCCTCTAAAACTCTTTGTGTTACAGACAAAATCAGAGAGAGAGAGGAAGTCTCACCATTTTGATACCAATCAATCCGTTGAAGCGCCTCGCTTCGATTCCATCTTCTTGCAGCGTCAACGAACTATCGTTTGCATCTAGCGGAGGAATTCTGGGCGGAAGCTCGGAGGGGGGTGCTTCTTGCATCGCCACCGCCGTCGCGGTACCTGTATACTCATGCTGCTGCTCCTCTGCATTCAAAACTTGAAAGAACGCGGTTGGTATAATTCCAATCTTGTCACGGATAGCAACCTTGAGGAAAAAAGGGCTTGCATTAGAAGATATTTGATTGTAAAGTAAAATAAAGGACGTGTTGCTAGTGTTTTAAACCTTTGTCCAGCCGCTTCCGTCATCTGGGATTATATGTACCTTGCTTTAGTGAAAAGGAAACATACACACATGCACAAAGGTTTTTTTTACCGAGTTCCGAAATTACAACAACCTCTCCTTCTTGTACTGCAATCTCTTCAACAGAGGCATGTTCTGGTGGTGGTGTGTAGTCATACAATACGATTGCTGCACTTCCAACTTCCGCGACGGGGAGCAAAGACGGCGTTGAGCTATCCTGGGAGTACCCAGATCCAGACGCGATTGTTGTCAATGACTTGCGATGAGATTTGATGCTCATTGCTTTCGAAACATTAGTTTGTGGGATAGGAGGCGGTGGTGGAAGCGGTGCACTCTGGGTGCGGTATACTTGTCTCATTGAAGATTTTGATTGGGTGCATTTTGGTGAGATCTTGAGTTCGCATTTGATATGCGCGTTCATTCCGCTGAATTATTTAAAAGGAAGTGTGAGAGAGAAAAAAGGAAGCAATGTAGTTGGTTGTAGTAATTCCATACCAATCGCGACAACTGAGGCCTGGCTTTCCTACTCCCCAGATCACCTGACGGCAATAGTAGCAAGTGGTAGGTATTGCAAATGAGCAGGTTTGGAAAGTGTGGAATACGTCCGTTTCTTTTTCACCTATTTTTGTCGTACATTTCTCTGGTTAGATGTTGCCATCGAGGATACCCCAAAGCACTACCTCCAACGCCATTTATGATAGTTTCGATATTCGATTGAATTCGAGATTTAAGAGAATCTGACAGAATACAGTCTCGGCGATAGTCAAGAATTGTCTACAAAACGTTTTAAACAGAATAACAAGAAAGCGAATGAGTTGTGAGTTACGTCAAACACGTCTTCCATATTGCCCCGCTGTGGGTCATTTTTACAACTTTCGTAAAGCTCTTCCATTCGTTCTATGCCTTTTCCTTTAATTGCCAAATCTCGTTCAATCTGCTCCAGCTTTTTTCTCAGCATATTCAGTTTGTTGACCATATAACATCGCGAGTATTCGTCATTAGCCATTCCCACCGATTCCTTCCACATAACAGTTGGAATATAAATAAAGTCTTTTGGGCTTTGGCGAAAATACATTGCGGGTGCAGTTTGAGGATTTAAACGAATGTATTCTTCTGCGTCATTCTTTGGAGATATGGAAGCAATTGCGGGTAAAACTACTGCGGCAGTATCTCCGCTGGATCTGTTGAGAAATTCACTTTCAATTGAAGCATAGTTCTGCCAAATTTTCTTCATTGAATCGTAAATTGATTCAGAAAGACAGTGTAGGTCCTAATATTTTGGGAGAAGTTTGAGTATTTTTAGGATTCAATTAATTCGTGTCCCACATTCAATAAGCTGGGGATCTCCTCTGTGAAATATCTGTTTTTCGCCGCATTTGCTGCACTCACTTCCAAAATGTATAAATTCTGCAATGGACATGTGAGAATGAAAAGCTTGAGAGAAGAAAATCAGCAAACCCGTCACCTTTTTATTATTCATGTTGAGAACTTCTTGATGACTTGCCAGCTTCCACTTTTCCCTCGTTTTATCATCCAAACATCGATCACGCTTGAATTTTATGCTTTCTACTGCTTCGCAGGCGTCATCGTATTTCTTTTTGGCTTTGTCCTTATCGGCGTATACTCCATCACGGATTGCCGTCAGCCTTTGTGCGAATGCCATATGCTGTGAATTGACTTCAATAAAAAGCAGTAGTTTTTTGATAGGCTTCATGAGACCTTTTTTCGCGCATCATCCTTTTTTGCAATGAGGGCCTTGAGTTTTTCACAAACTATTACAGTGAGAGATTCAGCGAATTCTGCATGTGCCTCTGATCGATGCTGTGTTGAGTCCAAAATAGATTTCCAGGCGTTTTCGACAGAGTTTCGTCGAAGCCTCAAGGCGTGTGTTACTTCGCGCGAGTATTCCTTTTTTGTTTTGCTCAAGCTCACCCTGCTGGATCCTCATACTTTTCGCCTCCCAAGCTTCCACCTCTGGAAAAAAGTGATCTTTTCTCGTTTTTGAGTGCATGCTTCTTTGTCAAAGTCTCCAGCTTCTTTGCGAAGTCCCTTTCAAGATCAGCCCGTTCCCTGACAAAGTCTTTGACATCGCTGACGAATGCCAGCGACGCGATCTGAAGGAGAAAATTTAACCTACAGCGTATCTAACCATACTGATGCTTTCATACCAAATGGTTGTCAAGGAGCAGCTCAGGGGTGTACGAGAATGTACAGTCGCGATGTTTGTTTGACATAAAATAAATAATTCCAAACAATAATTATTCTTTTGACTGTTTATGATCTGCTTCCGATATCTGCCGTATCTATCCCCACTTTTTCATTGATTTGCTTATTAACTCCGAAAATGCTCTTCACTCGGTCCAACAACGTTGCCTTGCGCACAACAGCGCTCTTGAGAAACCAAATGTCTCTGCGCGCCCTCGCAACTGGTGCTGTAAGTAATTAAATTGTAAAACAGGCCGAGGCCATCGAAGGGTGTTTGCGTTTTTTGCCTGGCAAGAAGTTATTGACGTGTTGCAATGGGTTTCCACGCATGCAATATCAGTGATTTCATGGTGTAATTGTTGAAACGCTGGGGGTGCGATGCGTCTCTTATGCCTCTTGGGACTCTTGTCGCTTGGAATCTGTGTTATCTACTTGTTCTCATTATATTATCTCGTTATAATAGCCCATCAAGAAGATTGATGTCAAGAACCCCGTTGTTGAATTGGACGGAGATGAAATGACTAGAATTCTGTGGAAGTGGATCAAGGACCGTTTGATTCTCCCATATGTGAACTTGGATATCAAGTGAGTTTTGAATGGGGCCCAAATGCTTAGCCCAATCGACAATTAATCATCGCACGCGAGCTAACTTATCTATTTATTTAAATCAGGTACTATGACCTTGGAATGGAGTACAGTTCAGTTCCCGAATTTTGTTTAAATTTGCCTAAAACAGTCGAAACACTTCAACAGGAGACAAGACCAATGATGATGTCACCGCTGAAGCCGCTGCTGCCATTCAAAAGTACAACGTTGGTATCAAGTGTGCTACAATCACTCCAGATGAAGGGCGTGTGAAGGAGTTCAAGCTTAAGCAAATGTGGAGGTCACCAAACGGAACCATCAGAAACATTATCGGGGGAACTGTTTTCCGTGAACCTATTTTGCTCAAGAACGTTCCAAGAATCGTTCCAGGATGGACTAAGCCAATTGTTATGGGCAGACACGCTTTTGGAGACCAAGTGAGAACGCCTTTCAGAGTTTAGGGACGCTTTAAAACTGATTGAAACGATTTTTATAGTACCGTGCCACAGACTTTGTTGTGAAGGAACCTGGAAGCTTCGATATGATCTTTACTCCAAAGTCAGGAGGTCCACCACAAAAGTTCCATGTCTACGACTTCCCAGGAGGAGGTGTTGCTATGGGAATGTACAACAATGACAAGTCTATCGAAGGATTTGCTCGTTCTTGTTTCCAAATGGCTCTTGAGAAGAAATGGCCAATGTACTTGTCAACCAAGAACACCATTTTGAAAAAGTACGACGGAAGATTCAAGGATATCTTCCAAGAGATTTACGAGAAGTACGGTTATTTGGTCAACTTTCAGTCAACGAAATTCTAAATAATGGTCTTTGAATTTAAGGGAGTTCGAAGGTCAATTCAAGGCTTTGAACATTTGGTATGAACACCGTCTCATTGATGACATGGTTGCTCAAGCCTTGAAGTCTTCTGGTGGATTTGTGTGGGCCTGCAAGAACTACGATGGTGACGTTCAATCTGACATTCTCGCTCAAGGATACGGATCCCTCGGACTCATGACCTCCGTTCTTGTTACACCTGATGGAAAGACCATTGAAGCCGAAGCCGCCCACGGAACTGTGACGCGTCACTACCGTGAACACCAAAAGGGCAAGGAGACCAGCACCAACTCGATTGCTTCCATCTTTGCCTGGACTCGTGGTCTTGCTCACCGTGCCAAGTTGGATGGAAACAGTGATTTGGCCAAGTTTACGGATGCTCTTGAGAGGGCTACCATTGACACCGTCGAAGTCGACAACCTGATGACCAAGGATTTGGCGTTGGCCATTCACGGCGAAAAGTATGTGTGGCTTTTTTTTCTCTTTTTGCCCCATTAGTGCTCTAACATCAAGGCGTATTTTTTAGACTCACCCGCAAGCACTACGTCAACACTGAAGAATTCATCGATGCTGTTGCCAAGAGACTGGCCGAAACTCAAAAGGCGTAATAGATCAACACGTTTTATTTGCATTGATGGATGTTGCTGTTTTTTGAATGTTAAAGTATTTACTTTATTGATGAGATACTTGTTTTTCGACAAACACACTGTAAATCACTCTGATCGGACCCAACCCTTTCAACCAACACTAACACCAAATGGGAGAGAAGAAGGAAAAGAAAAAGAAGGACAAGAAAGACGGCAAGAAAGACGGCAAGAAAAAGAAGGATCATGGCGAAAAGAAAGAGAAGAAGCACCATGAAATGGTGATGAACGCCAGAGGAGAAATGGTGCCTGCAGCCCAGTTTGCCGTTGAACAAAGGTAAAGGCAAAAAGGATACGCGATATTCTGGTTTCGAAAACGCGTTGCTGATTTTCGGTTGTTCCCGAGAGTTTAGCCTGGAGTTCACAACGAAATCACTGGTGGCTTACAAGGAGAGAATGACGGGCCTGATCACCACCAACGAAGTACTACAAGAGAACTGCACACAACAAGAAAAAGACGCGGTGTGATAGTCCCATCTTTGTTTTTTTGGTGAATATTCTAAGACTGAAAACTTGTTGCAGCTTGATGTGATTGCTGCATTGCACGCTGAATCGGATCGAAAAGAAAGCCAAATCAAAGCAATAAGAGATGAGATGGAAGCGGCAATGGAAAGGGCCAAACTGGAACGCCAGGCAATAATCGATGAAGCAGAGCGCAAGATTCAAGGTTTGCCTCCTCAACTTTCAGGCGCAAACACGAAAATAACGAAATAACACAACAAATAGAAATGAACTCGATATTGAACGAAAAAGACGCGGCGTTTAAAGTTATGCAGGCAGAATTTGCGGTCATAAAGGACTTTCGAGTACGTCATCAGTTAAAAGACTTGATATGCACCTATATCACTAATCTTTATTTCTCTCTTTTCAATTACTACAGAAAAAACGCCAAGATATGTTAAAGGAACTTGAATACCAAAAGGACGAGTTGGCTGATACCCAACGCCAACACAAAGAAACTGTAACACGTATGGAACGCAAGTTTTTTGAGGAAAAGATTCGGCTCCAAAAAGAGGCGAATCGGAAGATTTCAGAACTTGCTTCCAAAGCGCATAAAGTAAAGTTTCGAAGAAAAAAAAAAGTCGCTTACTGATTATGCCACCTGTTTTCAGGAAGCCGTACTCAATCTGAACGAAACAACCAAGGAGATTTATAAAGAAAACATTCGAATGGCGGAATCTTTGCGGTATCATGTGCAAGAAGGGGAAGAGTTGTCAAAGCAAAATCGTGCTCTGTTGCAGGCCAACAGACAGCTGATGGAAGAAAAAGATTTGCATAATGTAATCGTAAAGGAAAAAGTTCTCCAAGTCAAACAACAGGCGCAAGAGGTATTCACTGCTTTTCTCGGTTTTACCAGTTAAAAAACGACTCAATGAATTGGAACTACCCAATAGATTAAAGATCTCAACACGAAAATCGAAAGCATGGAACATTCATTATCGCACGTTGTTCGGGAATTTGAGCACGAACGCGAAATCATTGGAAAACTTGCACGTCGAGAGTTGAATGAAGTCCGTAAAGTTGCAGCCCGGCTTCGTGAAAATCTAGAAGTCAAGAGCTACGAAATGAAACACATCAAGGTATTGTTTTAAACCTCTCCTCACCAAAAAAATAAAAATATAGGAATTCTCATGAACCGTGATCGCAAAACATCTAGAGGCTAGCCCAGCACGTCCTGGATCAAAGAACAAAACTTGAACGATTTTTTATGGACTCATTTGATCACGTTCGATGTCAAATTGTAAAAGAGCGAGAACAAGCCAAAAAAGCTGCCCACAATGACTACAACAAAAAAATACGAGAGGTAATCCAAAAAACACAAACATAATTTTTTTTATTATGATTGTTTGCTTACTTGCTTCAAACCCAAAAAAAAAACCCCCCACACATTCCATCCCAAAAAAAAAAAGGTCATGTCCAAGAAAGCACAATTCCCACCCGTCCAATCATTCCGCGCCAACGCAACCCCACTCACAAACAACCAATTCAACTTGAGCACTGCAACAGCCGTAGCCACATCTTTAATGAAACCGCCGCTATCACCTCCCACCCAAACCGCCATCGCCGCAGAAGACCCATCTATAACATCAACGACGACGCAACACCAATACCAAACCGCTGCTCCTGCCGCCGCCGTCCATGCTGCTGGAAACGCTTCCCAAGTAGATATTCATGACTTGTCTTGGGCAGACAAGGAACGCGTTCTTCGACTCCTCTTTGCAAAAATGAATGGAATAGCACTTGGAGTTGACGACGACGACGGCGATGAGGATGGCGCAGGAGCAGCTGCAGAGGAAGAAGATCCATCGATTCAAGATTATCAGAATGATTTCTACGATGATTCAATGTATCATGATGGGAATGGGCATGGTGGTGGAGCTGGCCCAGTCCCACCATCCGAGTTCAATAACGTGGTTGAATTCTCACCACAACAACAGGGGCAAACGCAGGAAGGATCATCCCAGCAACGCGAGCCAACGCTACCTCGCGGAACACAACCACAACAAGAACCAACCAAACAGAATGACCTAATTATTACAGAGCTGGCAGCAGGAGGAGATGCTCAAAACAGCGACATCCCACTACAAGACGATCATACACAGAGTGAAAATGGTGACAACAACGGTGGTGGTGGAAATCGAGATGAAGGAGAGCCCGGTTTCCTCACCACAGCATATTCAGGCTCACGACGAAACCTTCTTCCCAAAAGTGACAACAGTCTCCCGCCCATAATATCAGCTGGAATCACACCGCGAACAGAGACTTCACGAGCTGCATCGATTACATCAAACAAATAAAAAAGAGCTTTTTTTTGTCAAAAAAAACATATCATATTCCATGTACATAAAAACAAATTTTTTATTCCTCCTCATCAAAACGAGGATGTTGTCCTTGAAGCCGGAATATCCAAGGCCCGCGCTTTTCCCTTTTCTTCCCACGACCTTCGAGGAAACTCGCCGCTTTCATTCTCCTTCCCAACAGCAATTACACGCTCCTCGGTTGGAGTGGCTTTTGCCGGATCCGACTCCTTCAACATGTCCAATGCCGCATCCAACTGCATGTCGTCATCCGCCTCCGTGGATGCGGCGGCTGTTACCATACCCTTAATTGGTGATGTCTCTGTTGAAGCAACACTGCTTTTCAACGCCGCAGCAGCTTCCGCCTTAGTTATCTTTCCAAAGAATCCAAGAAGCTACAAAATATATGGCAAGGAAATATTGTTGTTAGCAACAAAGAAACACATCAGAATCGCATCAAAAATAAAACGCGTAAAAAAAAAAAAGAGCTCGCATTACCGACTCCTGCTTTTTTTCTTTTGTAGCAATCGCCAGCTCAGTTTTGACTTCCTTCGCTGCTGCAACTTTAGCTTCTTTACCTAAGAAAGACACAAAAAATATGAAAAGCAAGTTAGTGAATATTCTCCTTTTGTAATTTTTATCAACACGCACACACACAAACAAACTTACTGTCTTTCAAGTCCTGAAACAGTGCCCCAACAGACCCAGCTTTCATTGCGCTACTCGGTTTAGCTGCAAAACTCGCGCTGGATCCGACATTGGAAGCGGCGAACGGGTTCTTGACTCGAGCGGCAGCAGCAATCGGCGCAGCTGCATCTTCAAGTGGTTTGGACGGTTGTGGCAATTTTGCTGACTTTGCTGCGTTCATCGGTTCCGATTTGACGAGACCAGATAATCCTTTCCCCCGTTTCACTGCAGAATTGGGAGCCGTCGTCGCAGAGACAACTTCGGCCATTTGTTGTGGTTGTGGTGGGATAGGATCTTCTTGAAACTCATTCACAACTTCATCCTCTGGGTATGAATTCTTGCCCTTCTCCACTTTGCTCTCCACTTGGACGTCCTCCATTGGAGCCTGGACTGGGGCTGATTTAGGTACAGTGACAGCAGCCACAGCAGCAGCGCTTGTAGCGCTAGCAATAACCGGTTCCGTTTTGACGGCTGCTCGAGGTGTCGCTGCCACAGGCCTTTGCCGCACCTGCTGTCGGCGCTGTAACTCTTCTTCCTTCTTCAGAAAAGCCTGAAAAAAAGACATCCGACAGTTCAGGAAACCCAGCCAACACACACAACAACAAAAAAAACTATATATATATAAATCAAACCTCCTTGACTTGATTAATTTTATGCGCCAGACTTGACAACTTAAAACTGACCGCCACTTTCAACGCACCATCAATTGCCTTGACAGATGAAAGGGTCTGAGTAAGTTCCAGAGCCTTCTGAGCCTTCTCTTCTCTGCAGGCAACCTATTTTTTTTTTTTTTTTTTTTTTTTAAAAAAAACCAGAAAACAAAGTCAATCCATAAGTTTGCATTCACAAGAAAGTAAACAAATTTTGCCCTGCCCATTACCACTATTTGTTTGACGACTTGCTTATCAATGTCCTGGAACAGCTTCGTCTTTAGTTCAAGTTCTTTGGCAACAGGTTCCATTGATGCGTGTGATTTTCCAAGAAGGTGAGTTGCAGTGATTCTCGAACGAAGGATACTAAAAAAAATCCAACCAAACGTTAAGCACACACAAAACATTCAAAGATAAAAAAAATAATAAAAACCTCTCTTCTTCGGCTGGACATAATCCTTCGCCAGTCAGCATTGGCACTTTGAGTTCTACATCACTGATGATGGCTTTTGGAGGGATTGGATGCTTGTCCCCACTCTACGTAAAAAAAAAACATTCAACTTCCTTCCTCAACATTGTCCAGACAAAAATAAAAATTCAACACGTATTCAACCTTACAAATGACACACATAAGATGCGTCTCCGTAATCCCAATCGGCCAGTAATGCAATTGCTTCCCATCTCTGGCAATCCGGGAATCGAAAACAGGTCTCCAAACAAAGTCATCATACGGACTCATGAATCTGAGGACCCCACTGGAATCGTAAGATGCAAGAAGCTATAAAATAATACCAACCAGTTTCAATTATTACGTCCCAAAAAATTCTAGCCTACTTTTCTGGCAACTTACTCCAGTATCAGAAAATCCTATCCACTGAAGTGTGGTGCTTGGAGAAATTGAGAGTCCCTCTTTTCGTACAGTGATGCCTTTCGCAACATTCATCAACAAGTACCCCAAATTCTGATCTCCTAAAAAAACCCCCCATATTAAATAACATGGACAGAAAAAATTTGAATGCCCCCTTCAAAAAAACAAAACACTAACCATGAAACGTTCCCCCCAAATGATAAACAACAACCAACCAATCACCCTCTCCAGCCATAGCAACAACCGGCCCTTCCAAACACCGCACATCCGTTTGAATGCCCCGAAAACGAATATAAACCTCAAATATCGCAAGTCTGTGGCAACTACTACACCCTTTCCCGTCAAGCAGATTCCCTTGGCGTTTTCGTTTGGACTCAAATGGATTGTCCATCCGCTTCCATTCGACCCCCAGTTTTCAAAGGACTTGTATTCAATCACCGAGTTTGTGTTGACTGATGTGGCTCCAGATTCAGAGTACGAGGCACTGTTTGGATCTGTGGCAAAAACTGCCCCCCGCGAATTCATGGAAGCCATCGTGAAGCGGTAGTGATCCTGGAATGAGTAATCGCGATGCGATTTATCATGGTGCGAAACATGGATAACAGATTGAGTTGACTGTTCGACACTGTAGACCACACCAAGAAGGTTAAATGCTAGATTTGAAATGAAATTAGAATCATTTGCACGAGCATTGGCGTTCAAGGAAGCGAGTCTTACCCAGATACTTTTTGTTTCCCTTCAAAGGCGTAGCGCCAGGTTGGAAACTCTCTTGAATCTCTGTCCCACCACCACCGAGCCCATTTCCAAGCATCATTCCCGATGAATATCCACCGCCAAACCCAGCACTGCCTTTCGTCTTTGGAGCAAGGATTTGCTTGCTGTAATAATTTCTTGCGTCACCTCGGCTCTCAATTGGATCAGCGTACCCCATTCCGTCATCATCCACCACAAAATCATTAAACGCCGCATCCTCATCATCATCGAATTCAAATTCATCGTCCAAAGAAGTGATTGTTTTGGTCTTTTTAGCGGCAGGACGTGTTGTGTCGTCCTGATCAATCCCACGTTTCGCTGTTTCAAAGGGCCGCATAAACAAGGTGCGACGAAAAAAAAAACAAGAGGCAGAAGCGAACAAACATTTATAATCGGTATGAGAGGTTTCAAAGTCCATTTCTTGGGCAATATCTTTGGTTGAAACAGTTGACGACAAAACTCCCACGTCTTTCAAGTATTCCATTTCAAAGGAATCTAGGACCTATTAAAAATCGAGAAACGCGGCTTGTGAGTTTCGATCGTGTATTGGGAAAAGGTTGACGAAAATACGGAATCATACAAAGCAAACGTCATTTTTGGTTGGATGCCAGCTGAAATCTGTTACAATAGATGGATTCTTGATGCTGGACGGGGAAAACTCAGAAATGAATTTGATCAAAGAATTCAGAGCTCACGTTTTGTATGGAGTTTTTTCCTTGCCGCTGGCATTCCAAAAGTACATTTTGCCTGACTGGTCAGTTGATGCGATTGCCGTTCCATCATGATTATATTGAACGGCAGTAACAAGCTAAGAAAAGGTTGAGATTGAATTTCTGACTATTCGGACATTGAATAAATACCTTTGAATGACCAGAAAGAGAAATTACTGAAGTCCAAGTTTTTGTATCGAGGATGGAAATGTCTAAAAGCAGGAAAAGGGTACTTGTGAGTAATTGGATGTTTCCGACATCTTTTGCTTGCCTCTATGAATTCCAGGTATTGCAAGCAACTTTCCATTTGGATGCCAAGAAATGCGACCCATATCCTTCAAACTGCATGAAAAACGAATCATATTCAGCCATAATTCGATTGGGTATGGTTGGATACTCAACTCGACATTTGTTGCAGGAACGACACTTCGAAGCACCCGCATCGAAATGGGTTTCGATCCACGCAGATCCCAAATATGGAGATCGCCAAGACTATCGACGGACGCCTAATTTTTGTTTTTTTGGCAAGAAGATCAGAAGACTGTTTGTAGGATGGACCGAGAAACTGACGAGAAAGTCGCCGTCTGGCGAGAAGGCCAGGGCCTTGATCGTGTCGTTGTGGCCCTTGAGCACGACGGAGCGCGTGATGTCGTCGACGTTGACGATGCGTATTTCAGCGTCTCTGTTGTTGTTGTTTTGTTGTTTAGTGTTCGGACACGCGCCACGTGACTTACTCGCCGGCCACCGCGGCCTCCTGGTGCGGCCGCAGCAGCTTGTTCGGACGCGGACGGAAGCGCGCGGCGTGGATCGGCGTGGCGAGGCGCGCGAGCGTCTTTTCGAAGGCGAAGGCGAAGGCGGAGAAGAGCAGCGCCTCGGACGAGTCGGTCGCGACGACCACGCAGTCGTCCTGGCTCCGTTTTAACCTTCAGACAATTACAGAAAAGAAAACAAACCTGCGCCGCCACGCAGCGCGCCCCGCCATCGCCGCTGCGCCGCTTCGCCGCCACGTGCAGCGCCAGCGGCGCCACGCTGCCGTCAAGCAGGTCCTCAGTCATAAACACACGCGCATGCACGCTGTCCGTCGAGCCAGAGACAACTACCTGGCTGCCGTTGGCGGCAAACGCAAGCGACGCGAAGAGCGGCGCTGGAATGGGATCGGGCGACAGCTTGACAAGAACCATTTCTTTTTTTTTTTTATTCTTTTTTCTACAATAATCAATTCTCAAGCACACTCTAAAAGAATGAATCAATCCAAATGGAACACGTTTGTCCTTCTACACTTTCTGTCACCTCAAATCAGCACCCACCCTTGTACCAGAGTCCCCAAGTAAGACCGCTCGCGTTGTAATAAGCACAAAGATACGTGCTTCCATTAGAGCACTGCGTTCCACCATGAGTCGCACAAGCAGCCCCTTCAGAAACCCCCTTATTCACAACTGGTGCTGGTGCTGCGGCAGGGCTCGCAGAAGCCACTGGACCAGCAGGAACTTTAACACCCCCGGAACCAGCCTTTGGAATGCACCCGTTCGTGTACCAGAATGACCATGTCAATGAGTTTCCACTGTAGTAGCTACACAAGTAAATGCTTCCGTCTACACACTCAGTGTCTCCGTTGGCTGCACAAGCAGAGCCTTGGACAGTCACTGGTGGAGCCGGAGAGGGTTCAATCACATCTACTGTCGTGGTGGTAGTAGTAGTAGTAGCAGTAGTAGTGGTAGTAAGTGTTGTCTCCACTTGAACTGGTGGGGATGGTGGAACAGCCACACTAGAAACTGGAACATTCACTACCTCAGTGGTTTGCACTGGTACAGCAGTAACAACTGGACCTGGTTCACTGGTTTGAACTGGAGCCACAACAACTGACGTCGCCACTGGTACAGGAACTCTGGTCTCACTAGTTTGAGCAACCGTGGGAACTAGAACTGGAACAGCAACGACTTGACTGGTTTGCGCCGGAACCGCAACAGTAGGGACTGGCGCCGCAACTTGAGTAGTCTCAGCTGGAACAACAACAACTGCAGATGGAGAAGCAGTGCTAGAAACAACGGAAGCCGCCACAACAGTAGCAGTAGCAGTAGTACCAGTAGCCGCTGGAGTCGTAATAACACTGTCACCAACAACGGAAGTAGCAGTAGCAACCTCAACACAAGCCCCCAAAGCAACCCAAGCTACCTCCACACCATTGCTTCCAGGCTCCAACACTGGATTCACACGCTCGTAGTTGATTCCTTTGGCACTAACAATGCTTCCGATAGGGTACGCTCCCCCGTTGAACGGCGCAGCACAAGGAGTCGCTGTGGCCGTTGTTGCAGCAGCAGAAGCGATTGTAGTTGTAATAGCGACTGCAGCAGTAACAGTAGCTCCTGGCACCGTAACAACTCCAACAGTAGTAGTGAATTCAACAGCAACAGCAGTAGTAGTGAGAACGGAAACAGGCGCAGTAGCAGTAGCCAAAGACGGGGTAGTAAACACTGAACCATCAACAGTAGAAGCCGTAACCACAACAACAGTAGTTGTAACAACAGAAACTGGAGTAGTCAAAACAGCGTCAGCAGCGGTAGTTACAGTAGCAGCAGCAACAGTCGCTGTTGTCGCTTGAGCAGCCTGACAAGCTCCAAGAGGGATCCAAGCGGGTCCGGTTTGGGATCCTGGCGTCGAAGAGCTGCTGTAGTGGCGCTTGAAGTTGGATCCGTTGATGCTGACGAGGGCTCCGTCTGGGTACACTGTCTTTGCGTTGAATGGCTCGGCGCAAGGGGTGGTGGTTGCTGTTGTGGCGACGACTGCGGTTGTAGCGGTGGTGGCGGCGGTAGTGGTTGGTGCAGTTGTAGTGGTTGTGGTAGTTGGCACAGCTGTGGTTGTGGTGCTTGTGGTAGTAGTTGGCACGGTGGTAGTAGTAGTTGTAGTTGTTGGCACAGTGGTAGTTGTAGTGGTCGTCGTTGACACAGCTGTAGTTGTAGTGGTAGTTGTTGGGACAGTCGTGGTGGAAGTGGTGGTAGTGGTTGGCGCAGTGGTAGTCGTGGTAGTTGGAACAGTTGTGGTAGTGGTGGTAGTAGTAGTTGGCACAGCTGTGGTAGTGGTCGAAGACGTCGTAGTTGTAGTAGTAGTAGTTGTCTTGACAACCACTGGAGCAGACGAAGTAGCCTCAACCGCACCCGGGCAATTCGACTGAGGCACCCAACCACCATCCTTAGGATTCGCTTGT